>WTXV02034784.1:0-47598 GCA_009823435.2 Nymphicus hollandicus | reverse complement strand
GAAAATCACAAAATTATTTAGGAATAAACTTAAGTGCATAGAATCCTACTTCTATCAGATCACTTAAAAAAAATATATAGATACGTTTTGGATTCAACACTGTGGAACTTCCTTGTTACTTGATGAACCTGTTGGTTTTAGGGTTGGCTTTTTGGGGTTTTTTTTTTGTTTGGTTCTCCCCTCCCATCCCCCAAACATTCATGTGCACCTCTCTCAAAAGGTTTGGCTTGCAAGACTGGGTGACATCCTGTTTTCATTATGCTGGAGGAACTTATTCAATTACATTAAACCTTATTCTGAAGAACCCCTGCAACTGAAAGCCTGGTGCCTACATGTGTGAAAACATATATGTACAGTGATCCATGCCTAAACTATTTAAATTCCAATTCTTACCACTCAAAGCTGTGAACTGGACCGTCATTCAGATCAGTCAAAAACACAGCTTGCGATTTTGATCTTAGTAAACTTACTATGGTGCCAGTAAGTGGTAGCTCGTTTTTCCCTACAGTGCTATAGAACAGTAGATTTCAAGACAGATTTTATTTAAAGTGTGTCAAGACAGTAAAAGTCTTACAAGGTATCTCCAGGCTTTTCTGATGACTACAAGGGTACTACAAAGCAATCTTGCCACCTGAGAAATCCTCTCAAGATACATTATCTCTTCAGCACTGCAAAGGTACCTTCATAGTTTCCCTAAGTGCAAGATATTTATCAGAACAAGAGAAAATGCAATTAGGACAGAAATTTACTTATAAGACCACAGGTTATCATGGAAGACAGGTGTCCCAAAGAAATATATATTGATGCGAATAAGACACACTATTCTGCTGTCCAGTGAAGTGCCAGCTTCTAATCAATCTTGAGTCTATCAAAAACCTTGGACTGTTCCCAGAAAGAAAACAATGTCTAACTGGCACTTCAAGAAATTTCATTAATAAATACAGATTTTGCCCGTGTTTGCCAAGAAGCAGCTATTTGTTCATCACCCGTGTTGCAACTATTTCATCACCATATCATCAAAAACACTGTTTTCTTCTAATATATCCAATTGAAACAGATAATGTGGGTAGTTTTTTCCAAATTACACTGGAAAGACATTTTTCTTCATTCAACTGAATTAGATCTTTCTTGCATATTATCAAGTCACTCTATTCATAACCAATCCCTAATCTTTCAAACTTAAAAGCCCTCAACATCAGTGTTGAGTCTTTGATTGTATATGCATGCAATAAACAAAATATATGACCTTTAGGAACAGAATGGGCTATAGAGTATGTTACATCACATTTCACATGTAGATCTCTCCCTCAATTTCTAAATCAATCTCAGAAAAAAATATCCAACATGCAGCTTACTTTCACGTCAAAGACTCTGTGAAACTCCTATTTGTAAGTGAAGTTTCACAGAAGCTGTACTGACTGTTGCCTGAACTTGGCCTCATGCATGAAACTGTATCTGAGTACTATAAATTTATACCCGAAATAGATCCCTACATAGATGCAATCTGTCTCTACCTCTGAACTAAGTGAAGTATAGAAATACATAACTACTGATAATCCATCATGTTGAATAGTTGTAAGATTTTTTTTACTTACTTTTTTAGCTGATGGAAGGATGTAAAAGTAAGTATGTAATAGATAAAAATAAGAACAGATTTTGAAGGATTTTTTTCTTCAAAAACTCTCAAATGGTTTAAGAGCATGTGATGTCATTGCCCTCCTCCTGCACTAGAATGTTGAATGCTTATCTAGTGTTTTACCATAACTGTTACTTTCTGTAGCAAAAAACAGAACAGGATTTGCATCAGGGATCTAATGCTGTTTCTGTTTTCTCCTCCTACCCAGGTTGATTTGCAACAAGGAATAGGAATAACAGAAGAAGCTCTAGTGCTCTACATAGACTTCTTTAGCTTAAAGCATAGGAAAATTTTATATGAAAGCACGTATACTTACATGCTGTAAATTAGATCTAATCTGCCTATCTGCCTGTATTTAAGTCCTCTTTAAATAGACTATTGCACTGCAAAACATGGTTGGGTTTTAGTCCCATCTTAATCTGTACCTTTAGTGTCTGCACTTACGTGATCAGTGTTTTCCCTGACCTTCAGCTAATGCTGCACCATGATGCACAAAAAGCTGCCTGCCATCTCTCTACATCATGGGCTTATATGAGTTTTCTAAACTTGAATCTTGATATCCAAGTTACAAAGGAGAACGTTTCCAAGGGAGATGATTTTACTGTTTGGGACCATATTTGAGACTATCGCATAATAACATGTAGTAACTATGAGTTCAGGAGGACAATTTGTTTAGTGAATCTGTTCCATCACATATCAATGATTGCTAGGCCATGGACAATATGCTAGAAAACTCTGCACTGATAATCTATGTCAATACTTGAAATTTCATTTGAAAAATCCATACAAACTGGTAGTGAATTAATGAGAAAAGGAAAAAGAGCAATATGAATTTCTAATAAGTAGCTTACTGCTTTCATTGTAAACCAATCAAAATTCAAGCAACGAGTTTGTCACCAAGCAATTCCTATGCAAATGTAGTAAATTAATTCAAGTGATGTTTACCCGGCATGTGAATGTGTAAGGATCTTTCAGGGAAGCAGTTTAAAGATTAAATATGGCACAGCACTATAAGCCTAATGAAACTTTTCATAAGCATTTGGACCTCTTCCCCTGGGACCTCTCTTTTCTCCTGTGTTGTATAGCTCTTTCTGTAGAGTTCTTGTACCTCTACCTGAAATAGCTGCATTTTGCTTTGTTAAGAGAAGTCATACAGACAAGGGGAATTTCCCTGCACAAGAACTGATACCTGACTTGATTATTTTAGCTTTTCTAGAAATGAACAGTGTTTTTAGTAGCTTCAAGGGAATACTTACGGAGATTGAATATACATCTTCTAGACACCACTGTAACTATCAGATAAACTAATTCCCAGAAGCTGACAAGGCTACTTACTTAAATAAATTACTACCTATGTAAGTAATGTCTAAGTAAACTGTGTTAACCTCTATAACATGTCAACCTTTTGGGAAAGAAACATGAAATAACTGCATAATAGTAAAGTTAAAACGTTATGTGAGAAGAGAAACATCTAAGAAGGCATAGACCTTAATTAACCTAGGACCAAAAAAAGAAAAATAATCCAAAAGCCTTTCCTATTCCATTCACACGTAAATAATTCATCATGAATAATGTTATTACACAGAATCTTAGGGTAAGTCAGTGATTTGTCATGTATTACAAAAGGTTCTCACCAAAAATAATACAAACCCAAGAATGTTAATAATGAAGTCAATTAAAGCTCAGTATCAGCTCATAACAAATGAATCACCAGAACATTCCCAATAGCCACAAGCAAAATGGACACTTGTGAAAAGATTTAAAGAAAATAGGTGTTACATCTGATGACTGGGAGCAGCAAAACAGTATGGACTGATAGGAAGAGATATTGGAGGAAACTAATAGTAATATCTGCCATGTGATAAAGATATTTACATTTAATTTTAACACAAACTATTTTATGTTTATATTTTGTAGGGTTTTTTATATATACTGCAGAGTATTAAACTTGGCTGTGCCTTTTGTGCCATAACTAGACACTATACCTCTTCTCCTACAAGAATTTTCTCCATGATTATCTCGTTCCTAGACTGGAATACACAGTCATGTTCAAACATAAGGAATGACCTGAAAAATGTGTGTATTTAACAACTGTGCTGTATTAAACCAATTATCCAAAATACAAAACCTCATTTCCACAAGTTATTCAGAGCCCCCAATCAAAGCTGATGAATAGTTTGTCTAGTGAAGTCCTTTTAATTCTGAAACAAAATTCCTGTCTTTACAGAGACATAATGTGGATATATAAAATTCTTATTTATAAATGAGAAATAATTTTGACTATTAAAATAAACCAGTTTTATCAATTCCAATTATCATCAATAACTCACTAATTAAAAGAAATCCACAGCAGTAATTTCCAATCAGTATTTAGTGTGTCTCTTGTCACGGCCCTGAGTATACTAGTAGACTTTATTAGACTAGCCTCCATGGGGAAAGGGACTAACGAGCCCTGCAGCTCCATTTAAGTTCAGTCCCTGCCTGATGTTCTGCTCCAAGAGTGACAGTCTCTATCAAGTACAGCTCTGCCTATATACTCACTGATCTAGACCCTCACTTGTGGACTCATTGCCTAGCTTGAGCTTGGCTCTGCTTTTTCTCACGGAATCATCAATTCTTTAAATGTTTGTTCCCAATTCTCTCAACATCCTTGTTCTCAGTCTTCCAAATTTTGTCTACATACTGCTAACTGCTATTTATCTTTTTTTCCATGTTTTTCACTCAAAATTTTTTAACATAAGAATAAAACTTGTAACAATTATAAAGTTGATAATTATAAAGTAGAGGCATATAACAAAACCCATAAAAGCCTCTTAAACTTCAGATTTACTATATTTATGATACTTAGTACTCTCCAACACCAGTTGTAAACTTTGTCTCTACTTTTCCTGCTATAAAGAGCTATTGCAACATTCTTTAAGATTCTTCAGAAGCTTTTCTGTTTGTTTTTAAGTAGATTTTGAAAGAACTGGTTTTATTCCAATCAAGAGCAATAGTTCTAGGCCACAGAAGATCTAAAGGAAAAAAAACACATTTGAGAAAAGCAAGAGGTGGAACTGAATTCAGAAAGGGCAGCAGAGCAGGAAGGATCACCAATGAGCATGTTGGCTTGACTGACAGATGAGAATAAAGCCTGGGGAACAATGTAATGAACTCTCAGCACTACAGTGCTATTCTAAAGGGCTTCATTTTACAGAAGACAGTAAGCCACTACTGCAACAATTTTCTCTTACTGAGAAGATCTGCCTTGCTGTAGTAAAATAAATTTATATTATCGTTTATTTGCAGTTTTAAATGACTGATATATAAAACTAAACCTAACACCACCTGAAGCAGAATGCCTTCCTACCCACATTGCTTTCTATAAATTAAGCAGAGAACAGCTGCCCAAGCAGCTAAAGAGCTTAGAGGAATGCTCTTTAATATGTGAAAATAGTTCATATTCAGCAAAGTCAAGTCAATTGATAGATGCCTGATGTAAATAAACATTTTACCTTGCCTTTGGAACACAGAAGCATTACATGAGTTGAACTGTTATCTAGAGAAAAAATGAAACAGCTCTTTTAGAACAGCAAATCAAGGAAGAAATAGTTGCAGCAGCCACTTAACAAGATTCATATTCTCTTCTTTTGAACTATTTTGGATATCAAATGTTTCTTGTGTTTTTCTACTCTGAGGGTATTTTCATACAGATAGTGCTTTCAGAAAATGCACTGAGTGTCTTATACTACAACAGCTGCTTAGAGAAAGGATACAAGTTTAAAGTAGACGAGTTTCAGCTGAGATATTGTCCTGGGTTCAGCTAGTGAGTGAGCGGCTGCACGGTTCTGAGTTACTGGCCAGGCTTAAACCACGACAGTTGTACAACAGTTTTTGCTAACATTACGTCAAAAAAAAACCCAACAAAAAAACCCCAAAAAAACAAAACCCAAAAAAACAAAACCCAAAAACCTCTCCTAATTGTCCTTTATATATACTTTTTCTATTGCTAAGGAAAAGTCAGGTTGCTTTACCTACCTTCCCATTGAAATAAGTTAGTATTTATTCAGTATTTTTATTTGCATTTAAAACGAAGACTAGAAACCAGTAATTTATGTGGTAGGAAATAACCACATTTTGTAAAAGCATTACTTATAATTAAGCAGTTAACACAGATGCCAGATACATTCTGTCGTACTAGATACTATGGAAATGAGAAAACTATATTGGTTTCTGTCTTAAAGACCTGTATGCTGTGCTGTTTATGCAAACTAGAACATATCATGACAAACTCATTTTGCCTTTCTATGTACTGTGAAGATTCACATATATTATCTACAACTTCTGCATCCAGGCTCTGTCATCTTGAAATAGATTTGATGTAGCTCACTTATAATAGTTTTATCTAGACTATTTTTCTTCAGCAATAAAGGGTTTGAGGAGCAATAGGAGAGTACTCTATTTATTTTAGTTTATTTTATTATTAGGTATTTAATATTTTTTAGAATCTGGTAGCTCTATCCTGAAGGAATTACAGGGGAATTTCAAACCATACTGGACAGTTAGGCTTAGCCAAACTGAATTCTACCCAAGTCCCTGCCAGAAAATATCCCATGGAGATGTCCCCCTGCCAAAATCAAACCAAAGCGACAAACTCAAAACAAGCACACCAAAACCAAACCAAAAATCAACACCACACACATACACAAAACCCCCACCACAAGCAAACCACAAAACCACCACAGACCCCAAGTATAATCATAGAATAGTTAGGGTTGGAAAGGACCTTAAGATAATCTAGTTCCAACAATATGTCTGAAAGTGCAGTACTGTGTTGACAGGAGCAGCTTAGCCACTTGGAACATACACCTGTATGAGGCATCAGACTATGAAATGTTCCTCACAGCTTATCAGAACAAATTAAGCTGCTGCAACTGTAAGTTGTAGTTCCTTTTGTCAAATGTATGGGAAAGCATAGTATCATAAGGAAGTAAAGCAGAGTGATACAACTGAAGTTCTCTATAACAGTGTCTCAAGGACTGTAATCATGTAACCTGGCTTCATTTTAGAGAGCAACCTCAGAATAATAAATGTAAAAAAACCCCAACAATTACAACATCAACTGCTTTTTATATTTTAAAAGAGATATGCCAGTTCTAAAAGGCTGGGAACTGGTGGACAGTCATAGCCAAAAGGCTTATGTGTGACCTACATTTTTTGTTATCCTGCTTTTTCCTTTTCTTTCTTTTGGACCTTATTTCTTTTTGGCAGCAAACATGAAAGGAAACAATAACATTATGGAAGGTCGGTTATGCTTAGCTATTCTATAATATAACTTTGAGGAACAATTGGCCATTAAATGATCACATCAGAAAAAAACCACAGCTATGAACAAACATTATCTGCTTAAACAGCTATGGCTACATAGAGGAAATATTGTTTTGGTTTCAGGAGTTCCTCTCCTGTAGCCAAGAGGGGGAGGTGGAAATTTTCATGGTTTAGAAATAACTTTATGCCTGCCTATCAATTTTCCTGTTATTTGGGCATGGGTAATTAAACAGATTACTGGACAAATGGCTATAAAGTGATCACTTAAAAAATAATTCAGACCTTAGCAAATGTTTGCTTCTCTATATTTAAAAACAGGGAAGATTAATTAATTTTTTTTAGAGTCTATTTCACATTCAGGATGTCTCGAGCATTAAGGAACTTCTAAGGCTCTCACATTTAAGCTTTTTCAGCTTTCATCTGTTAGAAAAAATTTGCATGTTGCTGTCATACCACTTTATTTAACCAATATCAGTTTAGTAACTATTACATTAAAATCAACATTTCTAGTGGCTGCAGTTGATGGAGTCCAATGTTAGTAATATATCTTCTTTTAACACTGAGCGGTTACCATCACCCTAAATATTACACTGGAGGAAACCCTGTCAAAGCCAAACACTTTAGAACCAAATACTCAAAACCAACTGTGTCCATAAAATATAAATAGGTGTAGCTGATTTATAGCTCTGCAAAGAAGTATCACATGACATATCAATATTCTTTAAAAGAAACTTGTGTGTTTTAGAATAATTTTTTTGTTTCATTTTGCTTGTTTTGGAAATGCTCCCAACCAATTTTATGTCATTCAGTTCAGTTTCAATTTCTCAGGCTTTTGCACAGTGCTTACTTTGTTTAGGTGACTGTGGATGGCAGCATTAGTATTTTCTAATTACTGTAATTAATATTGCTAATGTATTTCATTGTTGTTTTTTAAATACAGCAAGCATTTTTAATACAAGATTGAGTGTTACATTTTCAAAAGCTCAGTGATTTAAGTTCCTTTGCAAATGGAACATAAGAGCTTACTTTCTGCATATTTTTTGAGTAGTTTTCCAGAATAATTCTTTTGTTTCAAAGAGTAGTTATTCAAAACAGTAATTTCACAAAACACATTTTTTTTATTCCAAGATATAGATTAATAGATTTGTTTCAGTCATTAAAAGTATTTTCCATTTAACTTTCCAGTTAAGTGAAATGTATAAACTTACTGACAATACAAGCATTGGCTGTACTATTTTAGTATTTGTGTGTTTAAGTTACAAGTATATGAATTGCATAGATTAATTTTTATCCTAATGCAGCCTGATTGTCAATAGAACAGTTTTCATTTAATGCTTTTTATCAAATTTAACATTAATGTAATATTGCATGTACGTTAGCTGCTTATTTGCAGTTCTAATTCAAATCATTGTAGCTTAAGGCAAGTTTGTCATACCATACTGCTAATACAATAGATGTATCTGTTACTTCCTGAGTACTATGACACAAGAGGAGCAAATGAAAAGTATGATTTTTGTCAGGTGTATAATTCAAATACTTATATACATATTTTTCCTGACAAAGCAACATATAATCATATAAAGTACTCATTCATTGTATCCTTCTCCATAATTTAGATATTTTTAAATTATAATGCACTTTGTTTTCAGTCATTCTGGTGTTAATTCTGTACATTTCTGCTATTCTGGATATGCAATATATTTGTACCTGAATGGTACCAAAGAGTTTAACCATGAAACTTTTATTCTTTCAAGTAGCAGCATTCAGCACTGGATGCTAATAATGCATACAGAATGCATTATTATGCATTGTGTGAGGAATGCTCCATCCCTGGCAGTGTTCAAGGCCAGGTTGGATGGAGTCTTGGGTGACATGGTTTAGTGCGAGGTGTCCCCACCCATGGCAGGGGAGTTGGAACTGGATGATCTTAAGGTCCTTTCCAACCCTAACTATTATATGATTCTATGATACAGAAAGAACAAATTGATTTATTGTATAGTTACTATACACAGCCAGAATGAAGTATGTACTAAACACTTGATTGCTGATTTACAACAAACAAACCAGCAAAGTCATTTGTTCATTAAGTATATATAATTATACACCTAACAGTAACCAGTAAGGAAGACTTAGAGGTTGTTTTATTTTTTTAAAACAGTATTTTCCCCTTCTCTTTCTAATGGTTTTTTTTTTTTGTTTTTTTAAAGACTGGGAGAAAAATATATTGCTCTAATAAGAATCCACTTAATCACTTACCGCATCCTTCAAATTCTGATTAATTTATGATTTATGGAAAAAGTTAATCAGTTACACTTAATTAGCTGCTAGTCTACATCTACAGTCAACTGCCACAGACACCATTTATGTATATAACCAAAGAACTGACAAATATCAGTGTAAACAGATTAAGGAAGAAATGTTGTACACACTAATACTGAAATATTTAGAATTAAGTTTAAATATTTATAAAATTTATATCAGTTAAATATTAAATATTTAGTTAAATTTGGTGTTTAACACAGCCATTCAAAAGAAGCGGTCTAATTTACTTCTCCAACTTCAAATTTTTCTTACATATTTTTATACTACAAATGCAGTTGTTTTAAATAAATACACATCTCTATCTTTAATTAAGCTTTGAAACAATCATCTTTCTACTCATAATCTTTGAAAATGCCTATTATTACATTTAAAAAAATAATTTAAAACTATTATCTCATAGTTCAGTAGTGACTAAGTAATTACTAAGTAATACAAAAACTCATTTAAATTCAGTAACATTATCTAGGACAGAAGCAAAGGAAATAATTCCATAGTCAGGTTAGGTTAATTTCTTTTGGTTTAGCTTAACCTACTCAGAGGCTCAAATCTCTGTTGAAAAATACATGTCAGCCTAGATGATATGGTGATGACTGGATGTGTACTTTGAAAAACATAGAGAAATAGCTCGAGTACTGCCATTACTGACAGCTCTCGCCCTAAGGAAGCAGTTGTACTTCTCTGTAAATACCCTGCAAGAACTTGCTAGTAAATGTAACCAGGCCAGGGATCACAACAGCCAAAAAGATGCTATAGCACCTTGTATATGTACAACGTACTGGCTAACTGCACTCATGAGCTTTATGATCTTTTTGTAAGACTCTTTTATTTCCTAGTGATTTTGTGGAAGCTACATGCATTAGGACTCTGCTTTTTTTACTGTATATGAAAAGGTCTTTTAAAGTGTGTACACAACATGTTATCCCCTCAGAGAATACGTAACTTAATAAAGTAATAGTTTTTATCATAATTTCTCTCACGTTTGATCTATTTTCCTGGTACCACTGCTGTAAGACATGGCTTAAACACAAGCCAAGTGCCTGATGCTCCATATAATTCTTGTTGCATTTCCCAAGAGCCTGTTCCACCCCTCATCAGGAGGACACACCTTTCTGAGCATCAGCAGCTCCCAGACTATGTCTTTCCTGAGTTACCGTAGGACACCATGAATCAAATGTAATACACTCTGTGACAGCAGGTATGAAAGCCAAAAATCAACAGTAAAGAGAGATGGCTCCCCCCACACTACTCCCCAGTTTGCCTTTGCAGGCAGATGGGAAAAGAAGTGATTATACCAATACAGAGAAAGCTCCTTCTGCTCAGACCACTCCTGATTGGTAGTTTGAGAGGCTGGCTGGACTCCCTCCCAAGCATTCATCTCCACCTATCAGAAAGTCACGATGGCAGGGAAGAAATACAATTGTTACCACTTTATTCCTTGCCCCTTCCACCCATAAGGCATCATCATCTTCTCTCAGGGAAGCAAGACACTGATTATCTTTCCCTTACCTCCCCCACTGCCCCAGCATTGTTCCATGTTCAAAGGAAATCAAGAAAAAAATTAATTCCCTTCTGGAAAAGTTCCAGGAAGTGTGGTAGCATGCCTAGGTAAATACATTAGCTTCAAAAATGGAATCAGGTGCTTTTCCTGCTCTCCAGATACAATCAATTAGTTACAACACCCAAATCATGTCAGGACTTGTTTCCCTTCCTCTCTTATGCTTTCAGAAAGTCACTATTAAATAGCTGAACCCTAGGTAGACACATGCCCAAGGGTGAGAACAGGAAAAGACACATAAAGCCTTATGGCTCAACACTGTCATTAAGTCATACTGAATTTAAAACAAGTTTGTATTTTTGTGAAACACACTACCTTTAACCATCTATTTTTAGAGTTAGTCATGAAACCCCTATCACCCAAGACCTATTGGACAGAAGCTTTTAAGCTTTTTAATACTTCAAAAGGGGACATTTATTTTACAATATGTTACTTTTTTGTTCAGACATTCTTTTGATCTCCTTATTCTAACCGATGTTCCTCCAGTCCAGCTTTCTTTGCAGTGTTGGACCAGATTAAGCTGGTCATCTCACAGAATTCTTATGTTTATGTATCACGATTGGTGATTAAGAGCAACTGCTACACTGAACTGCTCTCTGGAGACTCCCTCTGTCTCCCTTCCCATACAGAGGTAGCTGAGCTAACAGTAACCAGACTAGGCAAAATGTTAATCTTATGAGCATTTATTAATCTATTGATTTTCATGGCAGGCTATCAGAGATAAGAAACAGTGAATGACCAGAGCATTGTAACAGAAGATGATAGTCTGCTGGCTATCACTTTCACTCACCAGTATCTCTAGTTCCACACCATTTATTCTCCACCTCAAAAAAAGCAAAAGCTAAATATTTTATTGTTTCAGTGTTTTAGAAGAACACCACAAAACTTGTGGTTGGCTTCTAAATACTTTTAAATCAAGCAGGATTCTGAATTTCTGAAAATAGGTAGGAATATAAATCCACCACTGTTCTGTTTGTGCTTTTCAATTTTATGCTGCACTGAGTATTATAATTTAGTGTCATTAGTACTCCTACTATAAACTGCTGCCACATACTGCATATTGTTTACAGAACATATAGCTATGCAATAAACTTTTTCACATCTCATTGCTCTCATCAAGAACTTTCCTTTGATGGGTTGGTATGTAGTCTTCAGTTTGTGGCAGCATCCTTGAATTCTTTATTTTTGGTTGTAAGCAGTTATTCACAATCTGTATAGCCTTTATTTCAACTTTGGATGAACCAGATTTTATTGCATTCATGGCAATGATTTAGTCAGGGAAGAAGGAGCCTTCCTGCTCCACCCTGAGACACGGTTAAAGGCTACTAGGGAAAAGCAGGGCTCCTGCCACTGAGCTGCTGAGGTGATTTTCTTAAATCTCAGCAATGTAGATTTTCCAGAGTGTTTACAAATAAAACAGTCTAGATCACCACAGTCACAGCTGCAGATAGTGAACGCCGCAATTCTTTGCACTTCCATTACCACTGAGGTGCTCTCAATATTTAGCTACATAGAATTTAATGCATATTCAGTAAGACAGTATCAAGGAATCTTATAGACTACTTATCTGCCAATTTTGCTGACCTACTAAGCACTCTAATAAGGGTTACTTATTCTTTCTATTCATCTCTCTAGCTTATTTAACTTTAATGTCGACAAGACATCAAAATATCATGCAGGCAGCACACTGCTTGTGAACCACAAACTGGAAAGTCATAAAGATCATGCAAATAGCAGTAATATCAGACATTCTAATGCCTCATGTTGCAAGATTAAATTCCGTTGTTTGGAGCTCTGTCAAAAACTGTAGATGTTCCACCGTAATAATAGAGACATATGCTTCATGGTTTTATATGTTTATAAAACTTCCAGTCACACACTTGGTTAAAATAATTGTATATTTATGACAATATCAATCAATTTTTTTAAAATAAATACATTAAAAAGTCATTGAATATTATGATAGATGTGTGATGTCAATCATGTCAATAGATGACAAATAAATAAATAAATGATAGAATACCTTAGTATGCTTTCTTGTATGCTGAAATCACTTTCCATGGATGACAGACTATCACATATATCTTGATGTGAATGTCTTGTATCTTGGAGGGATGTCCCTCTGTGCCAGCCTCTGAAATCTAAGTGTTTGTGGGTATCTGTAGAGAAAGAAAAAGCCGCTTGAAATCTTTCAGTCCATTTTCCAAAAGAAACCTCTAAAAGAGAAAGTACACATTCAATTAATGAAATTAATTAATTAAATTTATAGTAAAAGGGAATTAATCAAGTAAATTACAAAACATTATTATAATTAAATCACTTTTTACAAGAATACCAGAAACAGATTTCCTAGATCATCTTCTGGTTTTTGCTCTGAAAACTTGGAGACCTTTACCAGTTACATCTTTGTTACACAAACTTAGAAACAGTTCACTTCACAATTGAAAAGTGGACTGACAAGAAAGTTTTCCAGTCCAACTTTGGTTCTCAACTGGCCATACTAAGCATTCAAAAACGTGGAGAGGTTTTGAGATTTTTGGTTGGTTGGTTTTGTTTGGGGCATTTTGTTTTTCCTTTCTTTGTTTGTTGTTGTGGTTTTTTTTCTGGGTTTTTTTTTTTTTTTTTGGGTGGGGGTTTGTTGTTGTTTGCGTTTTGGTTTTTTGTTTGGTTTTGGTTTTGTTTTTTATTTTTTTAAGTAAGGAATCAGGGTTTACTTTTATTCCACATCCTATTAGCTTAGAACAGACTTATTTTCCAAGTTCGTATCTCTTTGGAGAAACCTGTCAAGTCTCATCTGCAATTGGAGGTACAAGCTGCTATCTTGCAGAACATTTTACTCTAGAAATCATCCTTGTATTTCATGACAAAGACTGATTATCCTTTAAAAAAAACTTGACTTAGAAACATAAAAATGTTTGCAACTCAGCTGTAGTTTTCATCTAGAGTCTGTATTTTATTACTGGGAATTTGCTTGCAGAATTTTAATTATATGAGATCATTATCTTACTTAGCGGCCTTTTAATGGAGCTCAGTCTAGATGGCAGTGGTGAAATGACAATTTTATTCCTACCATAAATAACATTAGATAATAATTGTAAGGAAAGAGGCATGAAAGGCTTATATGTTTCTACTAAGTATCTGTCATTCTTCAATGGACATATTTCAAGAAATGTGAAAAATAACTGCAGTCTTCTACCTTTCCAGTGCAATTTATCATAATGAAAACGCTGTAGTTATTTCAGTAGTCAAGGACTGATTCTCAACTGATCACAGCTAAGCTGAGAGTCATTCAACAGAATAAGCAATCGAAATGTAATACCGTAGTCAAACTCCAGGCAGAGAGTAAAGGTAAACGTGGTTTTCTCAATACCCAAGACATAATGCTTTTGAATTTTTCCCTCTGCACAGAAAATTATAGTGTAAGAGTGACCTCTACAGGATTTCTATAGTGCTCCATGACTACAGACCCCGAGACTCTCTTTAAAACCCTCTTTCGGATATATTTCAAAACAGAATACAGGCATCAACCTACAAACCAACAATCCCTCCAAGCAGCAAGTTGAAATCAGCAACAACCTGAATTTCCAACTTGTAAACATACAATTAGAGTTTCTATAAGAGACTTGCACCAAGTTTCTAGACATGAAAACGATGTAAGGACACACTTAAAACATTCTGCAGATTCAAAGGTTTCAAGAATCATAGAATGAAAGGCAAAAAAAAAAAACATGTAGGCCCTGCTGTGGCTCATAAGAATCTACAGCAGTTCACAGTTACCCCCTCTCAAAAGATAAATAATGTCTCGTTAACATTTATTCACATTTTTTACTTTTATTCTTGTATAAATTTTAGTTCAGTAGACTGTTTACAGAGTATAATATTGAGCTACTTTATCTTTATGAACTTATTTGGCATATTGAACCATGGTCTGAATCTGGAAATAATGCGAGATGATGTTTTATTTTATGTTCAGTTTTCATTTCTACCTTCATATACACTATTTTCACACACACACATGCATTTTCCATCTTCATATGCACTATTCATAAAGGCAGACAACCTTTGCTAATAAGATAAAAAGGCTGTGAAGCCCTAGATTTTTCTAACACACACTTTGCACAAACAGCTGGTCAAAGCTGACATGATACAGAGCTGTAACACACAGACTCTAGTAGATTGAGCTCTACAATCCACGTGTGGGATGAACATGAATCAGTGTGATGGTTCATCCAGCTCCTTGTGGGAAGTGGCTCTTGATGATTTAATTACTCACCAGTATTATTTACACTAACGCTCCAGTGATGAATAAGCATTTATTCATCAGAAAAATTACTATTTGCCACTATATTTCAGGAACTTTATGGAACAGAATATGAACAGGAATAGAATAATTGGAAAGCTTGAGAGAAACCTCAATGTATAACTCACCAAATGGTAATGCAAAGTAGACATCCAGTAATATCTCATGTGAAGTTGGGGTTTTTGTGCCTTGAATCTCGCTCCCATTTTTTATTACTTCAGAATGCAATGTCCACCAGGAACCTGGACCTTCCTACAAAAAAACATTCTGAAAGTTGCCTGGGTAGGATTCATAGCATTATCTACTTTTTCCTGAATGAAGGGTCCCCCTAAGTCAATAGGAGTTTCTTTATAGCACCAGTAGGCTCAGGATCCCTTGTAGACTCTTCCAACTTTTGTTTATGTAAGTAATAGTTAGGACTTCATCATGTTTTCTAACAGGCATGAAATAAGAAACGGGGAAGTATTTTCTCTATGCTATAAACAAATACATACCAAGATCATCAGATGATAAAGACCCAAGAAACATAAATATTGGAAATACCTGTTATGAACTGGGATTTTCCACTTCCCCTTTCAACTGGTGCTAAACAGTAAATTCTAGAAAGACTGAAGCAATCAATATATGCTAGTAACCAAACCAAAAGAAAGCTTCTGAAGTAACACTCCCTTTTAGGTTATTTCTGAGTAATAAAGCCCAGAGCAGAGATGCAGAGTTAACATGAGGAGGACAAATGATGAGGAAAGCTCCACAGTGGCCTAATTATAAATGAAGGCTTAGAAGGTCTGAGGAAATTAAGAAGCAATCTCTACTCTTAAATCTTTGTTTAACATTTCAGTATTTACTGTTAAGCTACAATCTCGGTCAGCAAGTTGTCACTCAACAGCTAGGGTAGCAGAACAAAGCAAATTTTCTTGGGCCCTGAAATGGTGGTTGGCAGCTGTGATACAGAGAAACTTCTAATTCAGGCAGGAATTACTTTATTTCCTTGCTTCCATTCTGAGTGGAATTATTGGAATGTCAGTTCAATGTATATATGAATATTTATTAGCTCCTATAAAGAAATGGCTACAGAGTCTGATGGGAGATGCTGTAGGAAGAAGTTTTTCTGTTTCTCTCTCCTTTACCTCATCATCAATTGCCTTTTGTAGTTTTTTAAAAATTTAAAAAAGGAACACTTGATTTTATTTGCAAGGATGCAATTCACCTTTTCTATTTCACAGTTACTCTGTTAAAAAAAGACTGTGTAGGAAAACATATTTATGCATGGGAGAATTGTGGAGTATTAGCATAAGATTAGCATAAGGTACCTCTTACTTTTTCCAATTTCAGACAATTTAGCAGCACTTGCAGATTGCTTTTAGTATTTCCACACTCCCAGAAACCCTTTTTCTTTGTTGTCTAGCCTACTGAGGGCAAGCATGCTCATTCTGGTGGCTAACTGTTAACTACACTGGATACATAGTAACTTGTGATTGATCCATTTTCTTCAGTCATCCTTCGCTATGTACTAATTGTACTATTAATTTCTTCCATAGTACCATGGGGCAAATTTCCGTTTTCCTCTTTGAGACAATAGCCAATTCCCTTGAGAGACAGAATAGTATTTTGCCTATTTTAACAGAGATTTACCCAAGGTCACACAATGTGGAACAGGCCAGGAACCTCAATTTGAAATACCCTCACTCTTACCATATAAACCAAACTATCCCTGCCTCCCCAATAATTTGTGAGTGCAGATGAATTCTAACCCACTTACTGAATTATACTTGACTCAGTACGTGAGCCATTTCTCCGGAATATATGGCTAAGCACATCAGTTGTCACTTTGAGAGTCACATGTGCATTATGCCTCAATATTAGAGACTGAAACAAATAAGATGGAAAATACTGAATAAAATTCAATTAATTTCTGATTCTTAGCTTCCCAAAGACTGTAATGACATTTATGATTTATGTATATTTCTATTTCCACAGAAAGTCAACTTACATCTGTTGCATGTTCCACAGTTGCAAAGGGAATCCATAAAATTCCTAAAACGCTATCCCAGAGCAAGCCTTTCTTCCACAACTCGATAACGAAGCCCTTTCCATCATCACGGATTTCACTAAAAACAATGAATATATAAACAAACTGAAAATGCAGACTCAAGTGCTCAATAACCTATGATAATAACTTGAATTATTGACTTACAGCAGATACAGAGGTGGTTTGTTTTCAGTACACTCATAAAATGCAAGATACCAGGAATGATACAAAGATTAAACTGGACAGGTCAAGTCTCATTGTTCAGGATTGCTCTTACAAACTGATGAGGACAATTCTGCTGTAAATGAGGCACAGAAGTTCCAGTTGTCAGTAGCTTTATTTTTGCTATGAGGGTTGTTGGATATAACCCAAGGAGAAACCAAGAACAGGAAATGCTTTTAGCTCTGCTATAGCTTCTTGTGAGCAGCTTCTGCATAGGGAATTCCTCAGTTGTCTCTGCAGGACACTGGTCTCTGCAGGACAGCCCTGCATTTCCAGGTTCCACTGTAGCAAACTTGTTAAGCACAGGAATAGTGTAATATAGCTAGCCTTTTTGTCAGGTGTTTTTAGGTAAAACTGGGATCTACAAAAATGATCAGTCTTTTGAATATAAAACTCAGAACATTTCATTGAAACAGTAAGAGTTGGCAGTGTCAACTCTGATGGTACACACAGTCAATCAACATGGACCACCAGCTAAGAATAATTTATAATGGTATGGGGAGGGGAATCGATCTTCCCTCACAAAGATCTAGAAGAGGAAGTGCGAGACCAATTTCCTGTTCTCACTGTAAAGAAGACCAGGCACAAAAGACATTTGGAGATGTTTCTCTCAGTAGTATTGAAAAGTTGCACTACAAAGCAAAAATACAGTGGAAAAACAGCTGTCAACTGCAAGTGCTACAGATCCAGGCTCTATATTAGTTCTACTCATAGGATGCATGCATTTGATTACTAGCTGGTTTTGACAAAAACAAACAAACAAAAAAACCATTTTGTATTATATTTAAAATAAAATTTTACCAGGTCATATGACTCACCCATGACACAGAACTAAAATTAAGAGAGAATTTATTTCCTCATGGAATGTCTGGCATTCCTTTGTATATTACTATAAGCAGTTACAGACCAGTTCTGTAAATATGAACAGTATGATAAAGTAGGCATTAGTGTCTCTGCTGTAATAGATTATGTAATCTTCATTTGACTAAATTCGTATTAGTTACTAAAACTAATCTTCAACTGCTTTGTGTGGTGTCACACAGTTAATTATTGTGTGCTTCAAGGTACCAGGAAAAGGACAAGTGAAATCCGAGAAGGGCAAAGGCTACCACCCCTGAGACAGGTACTGAACTCATCGCATTGCTCTAAAAACATTATGTTGGCTGCTTCAGTGTCTAATTTTCTGCTGTTACTCATGCAGTTAAATAGATATAGTGAATTTTTGTTTTGTTCAGCTTCTTCCTTTATAAATATGTTATGGAAGGCAGATTGTAAATCCTTCTGTTCTGGTATTTTCAGACCCCAACTTTGAAACAGTTGCACTGATAACTGAACAGTAACACTGCACACTGAAAGCTTAAACAGTATTCATTTTTAAAATGCAAGCTGGTAATAGCTGCATAAAATGATAGAATGGTTTGGGTTGGAAAGGACCTTAAGACCATCTAGTTCCAACTCCCCTGCCATGGGCAGGGACACCTCAAACTAACAAAAACTTGCTGTTTTTTACAAGCAGAGATGGGAAAGAGCCCTTTAAAAACTGAACTACAATATGACTTACTAGGGCCTATAAGAAAGGTGGGGAGAGACTTTTTAGCAGGGCCTATTGTGATAGGATATGAGGTGATGGGTTTAAACTAAAAGAAGGGAGACAGCGGCTGGATGAGAAAGAAATTGTTCACAGTGAGGGTGGTAAAATACTGGCACGGGTTGCCCAGAGAGTTGATGGATGCACAATCCCTGGAGATATTCAAGGCCAGGTTGGATGTGGTTCTGGGCAACCTGATCGATGGGCAGATGTCCCTGCCCATTGCAGTGGAGGTGGATTAGATGACCTTTAAAGGTCCTGTCTAACCAAAACTATTCAGCAATTCTATGACTTTACAAAGTCTACATAAATGTATTTGTAAACGCCTTTGAAGTGTGCTGGGCTGTATAGTTGAGTAGGCAGTACATGAAGCTGCATCAACCTCATTACATACTTGCTAGCAAAGTGGTTTAGTATTCTCCTTTATAACATTTTAATTGCAAACTAAGAAAATAATCCTAATAAATTGCTCTCTCTCTTTGAGGTCATGGAACACTTTCATTTACATACAGTATAATTAAAAGGAAAGCACTTATACAACAGCAAAGCTAACGTATTAAATATTTTAGCACATTCCTCAGGTGTCCTGCTTTCAGCTGGGATAGTATTCATTTTCTTCCCAGTAGCTGGTACAGGGCTGTGTTTTCCTTTTAGTATGAGAATAGTGACAACACACAGATGTTTCAGTTGTTGCTAAGTAGTGCTTACTCCAAATCAAGGACTTTTCAGTTTCTCATGCTCTGCCAGTGAGGAGGTGCATAACCAAGACAGCTGACCCAAACTAGCCAAAGGGATATTCCATACCATATAACATCATGCTCAGTATATAAACCAGAGGGAATTGACCAGGAGCCACCTATCTGGGACTGCGTGGGCATCGGTCAGCAGGTGGTAAGCAATTGTATTGTGCATCACTTGTGTTTCCTGAATTTTATTTGTTTCTCTTTCCTATCATTATTACTATTGTTGTTGTTATTATTTCTCTTATTATATTTTACTTTATTTCAATTATTAAACTGTTCTGATCTCAACCTGCAGGTTTTATATTCTTTCGATTCTCCTCTCCATCCTACCAGGGGTGGGGAAGGGAGTGAGCAAGTGGCTGCATGGTATTTGGTTGCTTGCTGGGTTTAAATCATGGTATCAGGAAAATTTAGAGGACAGGTTACACACACTTCAAAATGTTTTTAATTGCCTCCCGCACTAAGGCAACAGGGCAAGTGATGAAATTTAAATGATCTACTTCCTTATATACTATTACATTGTCATACAATCCACACCCGATGTTTTATAGAACTATTATGTCTGCATCAGTAAAGCGCTAAGAAAAAATAAATCCTGTTAACTCAGTATTATCATACAGCAATGATTCATCTACACTGAAACATGACAAACAAGTCAAAGCTGCAGTGTAGGAACAGTATTTTAAAAAGCTAACTAAGGTAACTATTGATATTAATTTCTTTCGCATTTTCAAGCACAGAAATGATACTCCTGTTTGGGTAATTTAGGCTGTGGCTCTGAAGTCTGCTAGAGAAACCTGATGGCTGAGGAGTGTTGGAGAAATTAGAGCCAGATTAATTTTATGTGGTAAGAAGTCGGAATTTTTGATTACTTCATTACATCTAGCCATACGATGGCATGTAAAGAATGTATATATGTTGGCTTAACACGACAGGCCCTTCAGTCATTCAGAGTCTTCAGTTAAGTAAGATAGTAGCCTGCTACAGTTGTTTAAGAAATCAGTTGCACATTACCAAACACAATCCAAATTCAATTAATAATTAGGAACAATGTCTTTAAGTCCTTAAGCGAGATTTAAAGCACTGTGAAATAAAATTAAACTATGTGAAATATCTATGAAGAAAAAAAAAATCAGATTTTAGAAATGCTGCTTTAATATAGAATAAAATTACATGAGGGGGGTGTATTTCAATCAAATGTCAGTTTCAGCATATGCAGTCTGTCAGAAGATGTTAATGGGGGTTTTGATAATCAGAAAGCATGGAAAAATGATTCAAACCACCCTTATTATTCTGACTAAATACTAAAATACTTGGATTAGGGGGAGGAAAAAAAAAAGGGAGGGGGGAAATAAAGAGTCAAAAGGACATTTTTCTTACAAATAAGTAAAACCAATTAAATGCTTAATTCTGTAAAAATAATTCAAGCACCTCTAGATCGCAGGAATAAACTCTATGTTCCCACAACAAGGATGTGGTGACAGAGGAAGATATGTGCAGGGAGAAAAGAGAGACCAAAAATAGTAGAGAATCAACATATAATTTCAGCATCTAATGAGGCTACATGTTTATTGGTTTTACTGCTTTCAAGTTGACAGTTGAAAGGAGGTCTCCCCAGAATGTCAGTCAGTACATAAATTAGTGTTTGGATCCTCTTGACCATTGAGGTGTATTTAAGGCTCTAGAGAAACAAAGCTAATAAAGACTGAATAATAAGATGGAGAGTTGAATAAAGTGGACAAAGACCTGTAGATAGAAGTGAGAAACAGTACAGGTCAGTAAAAAAGAAACTACCTAAACTGGCAATTAAGCAGATAAATGAACGTATAAAATACAAGTCATACAGAAAGGAAATTGAGTGAAACAGAAGTTGCATGAGGATCAATTCACGTTCTCCTTCTCATTCCTACATTCCTAAAACATTATATGAAATTAAAGATACTGGAGACAAAATTTCTTCTCCTTGTTGACTGCTGGGCCTTGATCTGCAATCTGCTTGCAAATTAACTTTTATCCTGTTCCCTAGAACTAGCCTGGTGCCCTTCTCTGAGCTGGGTACTTTTTCCTTGCTTTTGTGGTCTGTACATTATCTCAGGTGTTATTAACTGCTCTAAACTATCCAAATACAAGAAAGACAACAAAAGCAATTTATAAGAATTCCCTGTTACTTACAACATGAAGTCCTGTTCCCAGCAAGGTTCACTTCCCCTTCTGTCTACTGTAGTGCTTTTTAAATTTTGGACTTTTAAAACAACATAGGTTTTGAATGCATCTGAAAAAGAAATAACCAGTACATTAAAAATACCTTTATTTCCTCCTGGAAGCTAGAAACATTCAACCCCATGGTAGTAGGGGTTTAACTCTTATTCCATAAAAAACATTCAAAGGTGTGGTATTTTAACAATGAAATTCTTGTTAATTCTAATGGGATTATGACAGGAAAATCTCTGCCCATCACAGATGGGAGAGGACATAATCCTAATGTGAGCAAGTATTTTAAGGATCAGCTTCCAGATACAGCTTCTCAGATTATTCATCAATCTCCCTGACAGATCCTGCATGAAATCAATATTTGCTCCCCAAAAACTCAAATGCAGTCCCAAATGAACTCAAAGATTTTTGTAAACAACTTCAAATGCAGAGTATGAGTATTCATGCAAACAATCACCACGAATTAATCAGCAAAAAGAATAAAATAAAAATAAAAAATAAAATTAAAAAAAATAAATCAAAGTGCTTGTAAATATCACTGAGAGAAAAAAAGCAAAAAGAACGAAGGAAAAGCTCTACCCTTTAAGGCCTTGCACAGGAATCCAAGGCAGCAAAGGGCCTATTATATCATCTCGATGAATGTGATTGCTCAGAAAAACTTCTTAGCTTGCCTGCATGCCATACATCCTTCATTAGCCTACAGCATCCCACATGAGGATCAACACTTAAATATGGTGAAAAAAAGAAAACCAAACCCCAAAACCAACAAACCCCTTTTTATTAAAAAACAGAATTACTGCCAAAATATAGACATGAGAGATAGCCAAGAACAGAAGTAATGTTTTCTTTGTTGCCACAGGTCAACCAAGCAGTGCGAGTTGGAGGGAAGCTGTCACTGTCTACAATAGGCTGAATCAAATTACACTGCAGTTAAAAACTGAGGGAGAAGAGTTGGCTGTGTACATCCTGTATGTAGATCTTATCAATTAGGACTGATGATTATGTTTGACAAAAGGACTGGATGTTATGTAATGGGAACTATTTTTTTCAATAAACAAAAATCAACAGTGATCAACGTAATCTACTTTGTATAATTCAGTGCACCAGCCTTCTCAAACATGGCTTTGTTCTTAGACTGAAATAACTCGACAAAGTCAATACAGACCTAGAAGTCTGGTGACTTATTTGAGGGGAATGGTGCCAACAATGCATGATTCACATACCATCCTATTGCTTACTCAGTGTAACCAATACAAACAAAACAAAATTTGCAAATTTGTTTGTCCTTTGGAGGCATGCAACTCAAGGATTGAGAAATTTTCAAAGGAACTCTCCATTAAATCACTTGGCTGAAAACCAGCAGTCTACAATGTTTAACTGCAGCCATTTTGAACACCCACATTTATACCTACATTTAAATAAAAATACTACAACAAACCTCCCCCCAAATTACAGCTGCTTTAAATGAAGCCATAACAAGACAGACCTTAAGACACATTTTAGTGGTACTTTGCTTCATTGCTCTATTACCTTCATATTCAACTGTAATTTGTACCACACCATGTGATCAAACCTAATCACCTTCTATTTTTCCCCATCAAATTATGTAAAAATTCTTTTTAGTGGCAGTCTCCTTTAAATACCACTAGTTTGAGAGGCAATGATTCATAGCTGAACATTACAGATTGTCTGAGGCTACAATATTTTTCATTAATTTGGTCTTGAAAGTATACATATTTTTTGTAATTCTTTCATCATTTGTTTCGTATTGAACTGTTGATGAAATGCATGCAAGTAGTCCCAGGCTTAAATATTCTTAATGTGACACACACATGGACTCCCAAGAAATAAAAATATAAAGCCTACATTAGAAGGGAAACCAGACTTACCAGCTGCTTTATCCAACCTTCCTTTTTTCACTGTAAGGAAAAAAAAAAAAAAATCATATTCAGATACTAGCTTAACAATGACTGCCAATAAATTTTATGAAAATAAATCTGGGGTATAAAAAGCCCCTCAAAAATGAAAACATGATTTTTTTAAAAAATAAAAAAAAGCTAAGCACCTTAGGGGCAAGATAATATGATTACTCATAATTCTTTGAGAAAGAAAACACGTGGAAAGTCTTTGTAGTTTACAGAAACTTAATAAATACATGGATACAACACAAAGGGCAGAATGGAGACCAGGTGACCAGGTGGTATGCTATCCATCACCTCATAATGATAGTTCAAAATTCTTCTCAATAATAGTCACAGAAGGCTCACAGACTTCATATAAACTACCTTCTATCATCTTACAAAGACTCCTTTAGTAAATTGTGTTTTCTCCGCCTGGTATAAAAGATATACTGCAGTAAACACCTTTCCAATTAAAAAGTGAACATTTGAAATCCTGACTTTGTTCAATAGCTTTAAGTTCCTTGCTATGGTATCACTTACATGAATGAAAAATGCCCTGAAGCTAAAAGGACTAGTTCAGATTTTCATAGTTATGATGACTATCTAACCTGGTCATCATTTTTTATGAAGTGCCTGACTACTACAGTTCACCAAATTTAGACTTAAAGAATACAGTTAAATATTTTTAAATATTTAATATTTTTAAATTTTTCCTGTCATATCAACACATGTAAAACAGTTCAATTTGAATGAATCACTGCAGTCTACTTACATATACCTCATATTTCACTATTATACTTATGACCTAGTAATTGCCAATAAAACAAAACATTGGGTCTGTAACATTGCTAAGGTTCCCAAAAACTTCCCACTGCTTTCTGATTCCCTTCCCACTAGTCTAACTTCATCTACCATCCTTTTCCTTATTCTTGCTTTCATCTATCTCTAAGCATCCCTAAGTATTCTGTGGAATTGCATCACATTTCAGCTGTCAGACATTCTGCAATAATTCCATCATGTCTCATACTGAAAAAGCTTTCACTTTCAACACAAATGATAGACCAAACTATCTCTGAGCTACAAGCACTTTGAACACTGCAGCAGTCAAAATTCAAGATTGCAGAACTGACACACTGTACTTAGGTGACTTCCCTTGAAGGAAGTACTGCAAGAAATATTTCCATTCACTTATATGAGCAATGCACATCTGCAGTCTGTCAGGCTGCTCAGTTGCTTTTTACAGCCACCTAATAAATATGTCACACTAGTTAAGAAGCTTGCATGATAACAAAAACCTACCTTTTACAGAGAGAAGTTCCATTCCAGTAGAAAAGTATTTTAAAGAACATAAATTGAAATAATTGGGGGTTTTTTTGGTTTTTTTTTAACAAATGAGGAAGGATTTGTTTCACTTTAGACTAAATTACTCTTTTCCTCCTGTTTCCTCACTGCAAAGTGTTTCACTTTTCCTGCATGCTCCTCCCATGTTTCACATGGAGCAAAGCCAGCCAATTGATGCAGCAGTGAATGACCAATAACAAATTCTTTCTCCCTCTATACACACTCTGAGATGGAAGAAGAAATATTACAACTGTTTCCTCCCCCTCATTTCCTCAACTTTTATCTGCTGTATGCAGCTGTCTCTAGTCTAAACACATTTCTGAATGCTATCTTTGCCAGCAATAACTAACTCAGTACAACTATTTTAATAAGAACATACTTCAGGAGTTCTTACACTTTGATTTTAATACTTGCAAAGCATCTGAAGTGCAATACAGAAGGTTTAGGGTTTTTTTTTTTCTTTTTTAAACACATTCATATTGTCAGAACTTATTTTACTGTATTAGCTATCTCTAAGTATAAGTAGACTTTATTTTCTAAAATAAGGTGTGAATAAATATTGCACAAAGACAAGCTGAATTTAATATACCTCATGAATTCTTCATTCTACTGCAGCACTCCACTGGATAGTAGATGTTCTCATATCATGTTAAAATATTTTACAATACTCAAAGCACTGAAATAATTCTAAAAATTGTGGTGTTTATGACTACATGTTCAGATTAATACCAGGGTTTATTTTGAGGGGTTTAGTTTTTGTTTCTTCCAATAAACAGGATCTGGATGATAGCTACACCTCAGAAGAGGTGACAGCTGAGACTGGATTAAAGAAAGTATAGAGAGGTTGGGTGGTTTATCAATATTTATAAATACCTGATTAGAGGGTGTAAACAAGACTGACTCTTCTTATTATTGCCTAGTAACAGGTAAAGAGGCAATGGGCACAAGCTGAAACTCAGATTCACCTGAATACCAGAAAACTCATTTTTACTGTGAGGGTAGTTTAACACTGAAATAGGTTGACCAGAGAGGATGGGGAGTTTTTGTCCTTGGAGCCAGTCAAAACATGACTGGACACAGTGCTGGGAAACCTGCTCTTGCTGACCCTGGTTTTTAGCAGGGATGTTGAACTAGATCTATAGAGGTTCCTTCCTTGTGATTCTGCAACAGCCCACAAGGTCAAAAGTCTATGAAGCGTGACAGTGAAGAAAATTCAGTGCAGGATTTCATGAAAGTCTAGTCACTTGAATTATACAGGGTCTTGATTTAGCCCCCACCACCAAAATGTCTAGTACTTACGTTGTTTTAGGATCGTGCTACTATTTCATAATAGTAAAGTTGTTAACATATTCCTTTTTGGTCTTGTGTTTTAGATTAGCATATTTGCATATCTTTTCTAAATTCTATTTATTATGAACAAGTTTCCCACAGCAGCCTGACAGTCATAGAGCCAGGTTTCCACCTTATGCAAGCAATGGAGTTCCACTGAAGTGAACAGAGTTAGTCTGGTGGACACTGACTGAGAATCTGATCTCAAATGTGTATTTGGGTCAAATGAAAAAAAGAAATGAAATTTACTTGGAACAAAAATCTGATCACTGCTGACTTACAGTTCAGTAAACGGAGTCCACAATAAGCCTTAGCATGAGTCAAAGTTACACAGCTGCATCTTCGTATCCTTCTGAAACTGTGCAAACTTGCCTCTTCTTTCTTTCTTTCACTCACCTTCTCAGACATCAGGGCCCTTGATGTGGAATATTTATTTTCTCCTTGAATCCTTTGGTTCCAGCAGCAACAGCAGTCACTGTGGTTCATTTACTTTGCTGGGATGTGATACCACAACTGTTTGTTACATTTGCAACTGGTAATTGCATATATAACAATGTTATGACTTTACAGTAAGAAGTATACAGAGAATAACTGAACATAAGCAGAAGGTAAATGTGGACTTGGACAGGGCACATGCAAATACTTTTTCACTTGGAATAATTAAAAGCACTAAGCTGGAACAAGCTGTCAAGATGGTGTTTGGCTAAAGGGTGTAAGAGTAGAAGCTGCAGAACAACCCTACTACTTAGCCAAGTCTTTCCCAAAATTTCTCCTTTTCCATATTACCATTTCTACTTTAATGTGTGATAATACATTTCAGTCCTATAAGCCGACTTCAATTAAGAGATCCCATCATTTCAGATCTAGATGCGGAATCAAGAATTTAGGAAGACATTGGGAAAAAAAAAAAAAAGCCAAACATAACCAAAAGGAATTGTTTACCTCACATTTTTTCTAGACTATATCACAACTGTCTATACTTTCATTCCACTCTATTCAATAGAAGAAAATAATCTGGTACAATGCTGTTGCTCAGGATGTGCCTGCCACCTGATACCTGACACTGTTGAGTGATCTGCTTCCAGAAAATACATGTAATTATTTTTCAATCCAAGTTCTCCACTGATATAAGGAGGATATGATTATTTTCACTTGTGAGCTTACATATTTATCTTTTTAGTGAGAATCTGCCTTTTTTTTATTTCTCTTTCTTTATATGAATTTATATAGCACATATTAGCAAACTGAAGCATGCCAGCATCTTTCAGTTAATTCATTACAAGCAAGGAGAATTCAGTCTTTTTATTTACCTATTTGGCATTAAAACTACACATTGTTCTTCTCAGGAAGTTCCTCCTTGACAGGATACTTGTAATGCAACAACTATGGTCACGAACTCAGAGATTTTAATATAATATGTTGCGCAAGGAAAACAAGGAAGACAGCACATTTGAATAGTGATTGCAAAAACATGTGGAAGAACCTCTCAACTTTCACAGGAAAATGAAAACACAGCCTACTGCTGATTTAAGATAACTTTATTATAGAAGAGGTTATTAAATAATCAACTTAGTGGGGAAAAAGCTAGCTAAATTTCAATTTATATTAAAAATAAAGTGCATGAGCAGTTTCCTTGCATCCAATACATATATATCTTTGACCATTATGAAGCCATCTTCTCTTGGCTATTTTTATGCTTACCCATGTGTATTCTTAAAGAACTTTTGACCTTTGAACAAAAGCATTTTAACTAGCTTTCTTCTGAAATTCTTCCATTGAGAAGAAAGGAATTTGCTCCTTTGAAAATAAATACAGTGACTGAAATTTTCAGCCGATCAACATTCATCAGTATCTCCTTTCACTAACACATGAAGAAATATGCCAGTCACCTCAGTAGGTTAAAAGATAAACTTTTTTCTTTTTTTCCTTCCCCTTTGAAGTCAATCACTGGCTTAAAACAAGAGCTAGAGGGAGAAGATGTTTGTCTATTGTGGGGAAAAAAGTACACACTCTTCAGATCAAATTCTAAGATAAACACCTGTATTATCATTGTCATCATAACAACACAGAAAGCTGAAACTGATGAGAAGGAGTTCAACCAGGAAAGCAAGAAAGAAAAAAATCTGTTTCTCCAGACAGTTCATTCCTACCTTTCAGAAATATAGATTCTGCATCCCCAAGTGTGTACTATAATTTTCAGTAGACTCAATAAGTGATAGAAGACAGAAATAACAAACTCTGTAACAAAATACGCTATCAGAAGATATATCACTAAAGCAACAGGATAAGCAGAAAAATCAATCAGCTGATTTCTGACCCTGAAAAACTATAAGCAATATTGAAGATGGAAACTACAAATTAGATAAGTTTTGTCCTTGCATTCAAAAGACAAGTACAGCTATGGCTAGAGAGAATAGGTGATGTGGTCTGGGTTTCACAACAACCACCTTGATAAATTAGTGTAATGCCCTCCATTTACCCTCTTCCAACAGGATACAAAGGAAGGTCCATCCTTGCTGGTTAATAACCAGCAAGTACACAGATGCAAAGTTTATTGAAATATCCTTTTGTTATCAATATCCAAAAAGTCAAGCCACAGCAATAAAAAAATATCCTGCAGTTTTAACACAAAGAAAAAAACAATAACTTATCACAGGTTCATATTCCACCTGTCATTTGTGATAGTCACGGGAGCTACTAGGTTATTAGACTAAAAATAGACTTACCTCACAGGTTTTTTTAATTCTATTCCAGAAAAGTTTATTCCAACTTAAGTATGTGTCATGGATTTCTAGGTTTTGAATAATTAAATACCTGGAGTTAATGACAAAACTGTGTTGTTTTTAATTACGTACTAAACTTTATTAAAAATAGATTATTCAGTCCACATTAACCCTAAGACTTTTGTATGCAAATTTTGCACACCACCTCACATCTCCTCCCTTGACTCCAATAAGACAGACAAAGCTATCACTTACCTGTCTTATGAAAATATTGTTGGAATCAATACCTGTACAGGTGCTTCAGGATCCTCTAATTCAGAATGCTACGAAGAGAAAAATAAATATTTTCACTATTTTACATAAACAGAAACTAAGCCTGTGCAAACCAGTTGTTATGCCACTACATTAAGTGGAAAGAGGATCACGTACTTCTGATTATTGTTCTCAAGTTTGGGTATTGTTCTGCCCCCACTGTGACTTCTGTCTCTTCAATGACTAAGTCATTTGGAACACTGACATTACATGCCCCAGAAAGCATGCCCCCTTTGTACAGCAAGCCAGATCAGAAAAAGCTACCTTAAACAATGCAAATAAATTTCAAAGTATTTTTCTTTTTAGAATCTATTTTAAGTTAACCAAGAATTTCTGAAGTTTGTATTTCATTGTCAGTAGCTCTGCTCATTGCTATGATTCCTGTAAAATTGCTTGCTGCCACACAAAAAATTAAAAAGTGCATATTATAACTAAGGAGGAATAAAATTTAAAAAAAAAACTTAGCTCATCAGAGGCCAGATACAACATATCTACTCACTGACTTTTAAAAATACAGGTTTGCTCCCTATAAAAGGAAATGTTTCCCTGTCTCTTGTATCTCTGTTCCACATGTCCTTATGTAGGCTTAACTGCTTTCTCGACTACTTTTATTTTACACTTAGAGACACCTAGTGGCTCGCCTCTGAATTGCTCTGGAAAACCAATGATTCCTCATTTCTAAATTAACTTCAGATGTTTCCAGATCTCATTTATCTCTTAAAACACAGCACATTAAACACCTGATTTTAACAGAAGAAAAAGCACTAGAATACAGAACTGTATTGCATAGTACACATGAAAAGTTTGACATGTCAAAAAATACTTTGTCCTTTTTTTTATTTTAAATATCTGAAGAATAAACATATCTAGTATAACCATAGAAAATGCACCTTTTCTCTTCAGAACATTCAGTTTTATTCATCTTACACACCAGATTTGCTACTTTGGCCTCTGTATCTCTTCCTGAACATAAATCTCAAACAGATGCCATTTTTCATCATTTCATATCTCATAGAATGGTTAGGGTTGGAAATGACCCTAAGATCATCTAGTTCCAACCCCCTGCCGCAGCCTACACCATGTCACCCAAGGCTGTGTCCAACCTGGCCTTGAACAGTGATGGAGCATTCACCACTTCTTTTGGCAACCTCCTCCAAGTGTCTCACCACCCTCACAGTAAAGAACTTCTTATGTCTAACGTGAACTTCCCCTGTTTAAACCCATTACACCTTGTCCTATATATATCTGTACACATACAATCATCCCTCTGAAACTGTGATTTTACTGAGTGCTTCACCCTAGCAGGATTTCTTAGTATCAGTGAAATTGCTCTACATGCAAAATAAGGTGGCAGAATAAAGTCCCTACCAAGAAACTAGGAAAAGCTGAGTTATTTTTTCATCTCCAATCTTAAATGAAAAAGGTGTTTCTAAGGAAACAGAGTAACAATCTTAGATTGACTACTCCATGATTTAGCAGAATGTTTTCTAAGCGAGTCAGCCCTGGTAATCTTATGAATCTACAATTAGTTACATATGCTGCAAATGCAGAGAAATGTCTTTTCTTTGTGCTTTTAAAAATTCTCCATTCCTGGGACACTCAGTAACTGCACTTAATCTGTATGAGCTCTGTACCTGTATTTCTAAAATTGTAATCCTTTCTTCAACTCACCTGAAAATATTTGTATTCAAGAAAAGCCATGGAACCATAATGGAAATGAAAAAGTATGAGATATCTTTATTTCCTGTACCTCTGTTTAATGAGCATATAGGAAGTGCTTAAATGACTAATCCTAAAAGTGTCTGTAATAGTTCAGCACTTTCAGCCTTTTCTTTAAGAAAAATCACTTCATACCCTAAAGCCACAATAAATATATATCTACCAGAAACCCAAATACTTCCTATCCTGCTTCTGTAGATAGACAGAATAGGTAATTTCTTTCTCCTGGATTCTCATGTCTCATGAAAATAAGAAGTGAGGAACTCCTAGAAACAAATACAGCTGCCATAATTGCCTTACATTATATGATCTTACAGGACAAAGAATACTGGTAAAGGTGTGGTCATGATACTCATTATAAGGAATCTTTTAAATTGGGAAAAATTCTTACCAAAAGTTCCCTTTAGTAAATTTATAAATTAGTATTCCACACTTTTCCTCAGAAAAGAGCCCACAAAGAACAAAAACTAAACCCATTTTATACAGATAAATTTACAAGGCCAAAGTGTTAAGTGAGTAGTTAAAGCAAGGAAAAGGCCTTTAAAAATATTTATGAGGACAAACCCAGAAGGTTACTCCTACAACCTTAAAAGTAGTTAAACTGAAATTCAACAATAACAAATCATGTTTTCATATTTTCAGCAAAATTAAGCTGTGAATCAGATTTACCTGACCTCTGTTTCTACTTTGTCCCCTCTAGTGTCTGAAAGTGTATTACATTCCTTTATATTACAGTAAATAAACAATTCTGTACTTATGACTTGTGTTTTGAAATCAATAAATTTGTGAAACTACCCTATTGTTGGACTGAGCAGCTACAGCATTATTTTCTAACCCCCCAAAAAAACCCATACAATCAAACAATGAAGTGCAGTTTGTAAATCCAGTAAAACAGACATTAAAAGATTGAATCCTATATTAACACTGCTCTGCTTTAATTCCAGCATGTAACAAGCATAGACTTATCTCACACTTATCTGATAGCAATTTTTTAAATTGCATTTCTCATAAAAGCCCTAATTTAATCAACAGCATTCTTAAGCCTCCAAAGTACATCCAATGGTGAACATACCCACTGCTTATCTTTGCAAAACAAAAGCTGTTGACATGAAATGTGACATTCTTTCATCAATATTTCATCACATTATATGTAAAATAATACAATAAATTCTCAGTACTTGACAACTATCCCCTAATGTAATCTAAGCTAATGCTGTTTTATATTCCAGTATGTGACATCTGTCAACAATGTTGTTAACCAACTGCTCTTACTCTTCTCAAAAACATGCCTTGATTGCTAACTGAGGCCAGATAAATAGTTTAGTTTATTAAAGTTACTTTGCTGCCCATTCAGATAAAAGAGGAAAATGCTTAAAAGAAGCTGAAGAGAAGAAAGACTGAGAAAGTAATTACTGGATGACAATAATTACAACAGAGACTGAAATTATTACATGGTCTATGATTAGTAAATTAGTGAGCAGATATTTTTAGTGAGAAATAGGAATTTCTCGCTGGAAGTGAGACAGTACCTACATAACCCGAAGTCATGGAAATAGGCATAAATTTCTCCAATTATAAAAGTTCTTTCAAAAAAAAAAAATTAAGCAAGTGCTTTTCTTTAAGATATTTCAAGGCTTTTCATAATGGACGTAAATAATTTTTATTAAATTACAGATGTGGAAAACAAAAGACTAACACAACACACTGTCTCCCAGGAGACCAGTGGCCAAGTCTGCAATGCAACATGGCACATCCGAATCTAGCACTAGGTCACCAATGCCAAATAAATCCTTCTCAACAAAAGAATCTGAGAAATACTTCATAAAACCTCATTTTATCCCTTCTGTTACAAACAAGTATGTCTGGATAAAATGAGGTGAAGTGGTCTGCATGTCAGAACAAAAGAAGAACTAGAATTAGAAGGCAAACCTTCTGTAAGAGCATGTGAAAGCAATGATCCAAGAATATAACTAGCAACTGATGACTGCAGTTTTGATACAGACAGTTCACTTTTGAAAAGACATATTATTTCCGTTAGAAGAGATCTTTTCCTTGCCTAAATCATGGAAGGCATGGAACCTTTTCTTTTTGTACATATTTTATTTGAGAACTGCCCTTGCCTCCTTTGGAGATGCTGTGGAGATACAACAGTCCACAACAGATCTCCTTTTTCTCAACAGAAAAAAAAAATGGTCTTTGTTGAGCTCAAGAGCATGGGCAGTTTTAATTACTTTTGTCTGTGCATGTCCTCCCTTTCCTTACCAGTTGTCAGGTGTGATATTTCAACTTGTGATATATTTAACTTGGGCTATGATCCACTATGGATTTCAACTCAAGAGTATTATGCAAACATCACAAGTTATTAATGTAAACTATTTAAGCCAGGGTAATTCTTGTAATTTGTTTCTATATGCAAACCCACCTGACACCATGGCAGGTAGACTGGTAAATCTGTGTTCCATTTTTCCCATAATGCAGGCTCTGTAGCAGTTCAATCATTCTTTCCAACATGAATTATTAAAATGAAAACTTCATACAAATATTGTACAAAGTACGGGAGGTTTCATGTTTAGGTACAGCCATTTAAAAAAAAAAAAAAAACAAAACACAACAAAACCAACATATAGCTTGGGATGCTACCACATCAACCTTATATTAAAAATTTTATCATTTACAACACTTGAAAAGCTATGAAAATTTAAACACAATGCTTCATATTGTAAAGAGTGGGAATGAAATAAAACCCAATTTTGGGGGATAGTTCTTAATACCTGAAAGTATAATTAGTACATATGGTACATACAGCTTTCATAAACACTATTTCTGATGTGCATCTGTCACTACATTTAAATAGTACTGATATGCACACTGCTTTTATGGAATAATTTATTTTACCAAGGTAAAAAAAAATACAGTGTTGGTAGGCAAAATAGAAATCACAGTTTCATGACACTCTCTGAACATAATATGTAATTAAGGTCTTTACAATTTAACACAAAGGGAAGGCTACTGCCCTAAAGTGTATGCAACAACTTTGCCTTATGGAAACCTTCATGTATTGATGATTAACGAGAAGCTGTTGAAATAAATTATTTAGGTTCACAGGCAGAATTCACAATTCATATCATGTGCCATAAAGCACAAGCAACATCAAGTTTATCCATTAGGTTACTTGGTCTCATACAATTATTTCACTTTCTTGATAAGCATTTTTGACTACAAAAACTTTAACTGAAATTCCAGTTACCACTATTGACTTTAAAAGGCCAGTGCTCATCTTCTCTGAGGAAAATAACATTATGGCTTTTAAACTAATGTGTCTCATTTTGTTTTCAACTAGAAGATTACTAAAATGCCCAGAAATAAGCCCAGAGAAGACCTACCTCTAAGTTTTCATACAAGTGATTATATTTCAGTGTTCTTCACTTAGCTTAATACTATCTTATCAAACACCACCATTTCCATTAAAGTTCTATTTCCAGGGTTGATAAAGTTTCATTAAATCATTCATAAGGTGAAGCAGCTTAGAGTAGTCTCTTATTTATTGTTAGCTAATGACCTGCTAAAACAAATAAAAACCAGAAGCTGGGGAGAAATGTTTCAAAACATTACATATGGTTTTTTCATTACATCCACTTACCTCTAAAATGCTGCCCATAGATGCAAACTATAATTACTTCAACACGTTTTCATTAAGATGAACCCACACATATAGAACTCAACTTGGTGCCTCATAATAGTCTGCCACAGACCATAGCTTCTCTGAAATTGACCTTTTAAGAAAAAAGAAACACACCAACAAACAAACACCACATTTCTCCTCCTCGCTACATTAACTCATTAGAACTTAACGTTTTGAGAAGAAATACCTGAAGTTGAGAAGCTCACACCCTCAACAATGCACAGCCCTCACATGCCATGAGGCACAACTCACCCATTACTGCACTCAAACCGGAGCTGCTGAGAAACAGGGCACCTGACCCGAGATTTGCAGAACCGACACCACCTGCAGCTGCCCCTGCGGCCGGCAGAAATGCTCCTCTCTCCATACTTAAAGCATGGACGGACACCTGAGAAGTTTGTTATACCTCATTACGGAGCAAGGGGTCCTTTCTAAGGAACAGGCCAGCCCCACCAGGTTCTACTAAGCCACAAGGGAGCGCGGAAAAGCAGGTGGGTGAGTAGGGCAGCAGCAGCCGCCCAGGTTTCACCGCACACGTTGTTCCTTTAGTTCTTTTTTCCTCTCACTTTTCGCTCTGAGCCGCCAAATCAGAAAGCGACCCCCGGAGCAGCTCCTCTCGGTGGGCGCTGACGGGATTGTGGGCAGCTGCGGGCAGCACGCGCTGCCCTTGCTCCCGCCGCCGCGCAGAGGCTGGGGGTCGGCCGGCGCCTCGCGGCCGGGGCGGGAGCAGAGCAGGGCTGGGCTGGGTGTAGCCGCGCCCGAGTGGGATAAAACCCGTCCCGCTGGACTTCCGTCCGTCTCTCTTTTCTTGGTGCTCTCTGTGTCGCCGGCTGGTCTTCTCCCACTCGCGGTGCCTGGAGCCGCTGCAGGTAAGGTGTTGTGCTATGGCCTCGCCGCTCAGTACGGCTCCTCTCAGCTGCCTCTCCCACCGCTCCGTCTCCCCGGCCCGCTGGTAGCGGGGTCGCGCCTCAGTGTGGAGCCCGGGACCTCTCCTCCGCGTCCGGGCAGGGGTCTGTGGCCGCGAGACTCCGCTTTTTCGGGTGCCTTAGGAAAGCGACTGAGGGGTGGGCTTGGATTTTGTCTTGGCCAAGAGCAGCGGTAACATCGGGTACTGCAGAGCTCTTCCGCTGGGGTGAAGCCTTTTTTGGTGGTGCGGCGTTTGTTCTCTTTAGTCGGGTCAATGTCAGCCAAGTTTCTGGGAGTTCCGTTTCGTCCCCTATACGTTTAGTATCAACTGTATAGCTTCATTATGTTTCCGTTTTGACATGTGATGGTGGATGTCTGAACTTCCCTTTCCGACATCATCAGGTGAATTACATATATTCAGTCAGTTGTCTTGGAGTTTACTTACTCAATGGACTTATTGGAGAAAAACAGTAATGTGAGAACATAGTAGAGTTCAAAATACTAGTTCACTGAAATGGGAAAATGCTTCTGTGTTATTTTAGTGAATGCCTTTTGAGTAGATGCAAAGCCTTAGAGTACAAATACACTTATATTTATTCTATAGCAGTTCTGTTTTCTCTTGAAAATAGCTCAGTTAGAAATTTCCCTTGAGACTTGCTCAATGATGGAATTAACCAGGGCTCACTTGGAGCCCTGTGGTGAATCCGTCACAATCACTTTTCTAATTACTTTTAGGAACAGTAATAGTATTTTCGTAAAGTATCATGAGATTTTAGCATATCAAATGTGCTGCTGGTACAGAACTATGATGTTTTGGGAATCCATTGCAGAAATGGCTCTGTGGTGAGCCAGTTTTGCTCAAAAGACTTATGTCAGGTGGTAGGATTGGTTACACAAGAGCAGGTTTTTCTCCTTAAATTTTTTTCAGTGTTAAAATTAGAACTTTATTGTAGTTACAGCTGCAATCCATGCATTGCAGTGCATTGAATCAGGTTTGGACTTTGATTCTGCTTCATAATAGACAGTGTCTCTCTACTTAAGCAGATCTGTTTGTGTACATATAATAAATCTTTCAAAGTTGTTTACACTAAACAGGTGTGTGCCCCATAGTGAAGAACACTGTGGAGAGGCCTGTTTGGTAATCAGGAGTGTTCAAAGAGCAAAATGGAAAGATGAAGAGTTCTTGTTGTCAGTTTGGAAATCCTCATTATGATGCAATTAATTACACCAGTGGTTAGTGTAAGTTACATCACTGTCTAAAACCCAAAGGCTGATGAAATGTTTCAGTTGTTTTATTTCCAGCATCTGGTTCCAATTTATTTGTTATTTAAACATTCCTGAGTACAGTGTAGCTGAACCAAAAACATCACCTCTCTGATCAGTGGGGTTTTTTTATCTTAAATGACTTCAAGGTCACTTAAGGAAGACTAAATGAGTGACTTGGAGCTTTGATGCGTATTCACTGCCTCTCAGTTTGACCTTTTTGTAAATTGCAGTTTTTTTTTTTTAGATTTCACGTGTCTTGTCTTTACCAGATATTATATCTTTCATTGCAGGAGTGTAAATAAGAATGAATTCTGTAGGATTAATTATGGCTAGTTCATTACAGATTCCATGATGTTTAGTAAAAATGAAAGTTGATCAAAGTTCTTGTAGATTACATTGATGCTTTTACTTGCATTTGTGGGAAGTCTTGACACAGACTTAAAGTTTATTACTCACTAGACTTTCCAAGTTATGTGGGCCATAAACTTGGAGTTGACACCCCCTTGGTACACATTCTTAGTACACCCTTTGATTCATGGGGGATTATTTTATGATCATTGACTCTTTTAAAGGACATGATATGTGTCTGCTGAAAAGACAATTTATAATTAAGGAAAAATAAGCAGCCTTCTCTTCACAGGTGTAAGGAAGCAGCACTTTCTGAAATGGAAAAACTTACTTTCAATAAAGTTTGGTAACTTAATATATGTAAAGTTAAAACCTGTCTTTAAATCGGTAAGATTCAATTTTGTTGAAATCGAAACTTGCTTTCTGCAGAAACTGGTCCTTTTGTGTCATATATACTTCCCTGTGAGAATTGATGGGTGAATTTCCTAAGACCTGATTAAAGCTCTGCTTCAGTAAAGCATTTCAGAGTTTCAGTACAGCTCCACAGAAGATGACTTAAGTGATGCTATTTGTATGCCTAAGGCTTTGGAAGTGGCAAATAATCCACATATATATTAGTTCTGTATAGTGCTTAAGCAACATCTTGTTCCTGTAGATAACTATGTACTTCATAAAGCATTCAGACATAAAATTTCAGACAGTAAAAACAAGTGTTTTCTTTTTCTTTATTGTGTTTGTTCTTTCTTTAAAGACATCTTTTATGGCTCCAAACACTTGTAATACTTTCTCCACGTGAACTTTGAATATATGCAGTATCCTTGATATATGTGACTTAAAACCAAGTTAGCTAGATCACATGCATCAATTTTTAACATCTTTAAACAGCTATTATATCAGCGTTGTTGCAGAAGCCTTTAATAACAGCGGGAAAAAGTAGGAATTCCTAGTTTTGCACACATCTTTAATTTTTCTACTTGGCAAAAGAGCATCTCGTGACACTTTCCTAGTAAGCTTAAATTAATGAACAGTTAATGGGGTAAAATGATAACTTCAAGGAGATTAAGATTATTCTACTGTACCTTAGGACTGTGCAAAGCACAAGTGTGCTGAGTTTTCACTGCTCCATTTTCTAACTTAGGTGCAACATAAACTATTTTAATTAATATTGTGTCACCAAAAGGTTTTGAGATGGCCAATTGAATTCTGCCAAGATAGAGTCTTTTGATGAAAACATATCTTTATTGATTGTAGAAGAAGAAAATCATTCTTAAAATGAAATCCAGAGAAAAATCATATCCCTCAGAGAAAATTTCTGAGTGGCAGGCTGAGATTAACATCATAAAATTGAATTTTTGCTGCAAACCTTTGATGTAATCAGCAGCTGGGAGATGGTGTTGCCCTTACTGTGCTCTTTCTGATTGTGGTGAATTATTGTGTGGAATGAAATAAGTGTTTCTTGTGTCACTCGTTCAAGAAATACAAACAAGGTATTACTAGGTGGTTCTTGCTAGTTAAAATGGGTTGTATCGATTCCTGGTCCCAGTCTCTTGCTCCCTTGGACTGCAGTACATTCACACCCCAAGAGGGATCTGGATGTCACTCATCAGTGAGTCCTTGGGCAGGTTAGGCTGTAGTCCTGACAGGTCTCCAGGGATGTCCCATGAACTTAAACTGGAACTACAGTGGTAGGCAGGCAGGCAGGGAGTGTCTCAGGGTGGAGCTGCAAAAAACAAAGTAGAATGGAAAAAGGTGTGGAGTACTGAGGGTTCTGGCAGGATGTATTAAAACACAAGGAAGTGAGCCATAGAATAGAAATGTTGATTGGAGTATTTTACTTCTTGCCTGCTATCTGGTCAGGTATGTTAACAAAAAAATTCGAAATACAGAAATACCTACAGAGGGCTGCTGTACCTACAGAGAGCAGACTCTGCATCTTAAAGGAGCTGATTATTAGTTCCCTTGTGTGATGTGCTAAATACAAACTAGCTTTTAATTACCTTTTAAAAAATGTCTTAATAATCTTTAGGCTTTACTTTTTGCTATTAATTATTTCAAATGTCTTTTACCTTTGTCTTGTCTTGCTGTCTTCAATATTGTTTCTTTGGTCATCATTCTCTTTGCTTAACTAGCCTCATATACCTTTTACTTTTTCCTACATTGCACATCCTGCCATCTGCCCTGTAGCCAATGTATCTCCATTCTATTTCCATTTTTCTGTTAAGCATCTTTCTCAGCATTTATCTTTTCTAATTTATTCCACTGCTTACACTTACACAAGTGTATGCCTACCCTGCTGCTTCACAAATTGCAAAGTATTGTTGACCTGTATTTTCAGATTCACGGATGCAATGAATTTCTGAATAGCAACTTATATAAACAGCAGATCTGTGACCTGCATCATGAGTGTGGATGTGGTACATCTGCCGGCTTACAAAGACAGCACTTTGTCACTTCTGTGTCTTTAGATTTTGTACTTCAGATACTTTTACCAAGTATTTTGTAAATGCAATGTATTATTTATGCCTCTTAGATGGGTTTGCTATATATTGTGGACAATGGATGAATAATTTTAATTAGGGAAAGATATCTGTGGTAATCAGCAAAAATATAGTATATTGTCTTTAAGGAGAGTGCAACATCTACATCATAAAGTCAATTGAGAAAGTTGTGAAAGCAGTAAGAGTTAGTAGACTGCAAGTCAAAGCTATTTTTAGGAAACTAATTGACTTTTTTACTAACAGTACAAAAATACTGATAAAACCTCTATTTTGTTATATAGGCGGTAAGAGCAAGTATGTCAGATAAAGCCAAAGAATAGACAGGAATAGGAGAATGAAATTGGTTACAAACAAATGAGCCTTTTGATTTTGTCGTGAAAACCTCTGCTGAAAATTTGGTTAGTAAACGTTTTACTACAATGATGAATCTAAAAAGGGATGTGTGTGGAGGAAACTGCTTATTTTACTTGGCCATCAAGAGCATTGAAGCCTGGACCAATACAATTTTGCTAGACTGAGAAGACACATGCTGCTGTCCTAAAATTGTCAATAATTGTTTTAATCACTTTGGCCCATCTATCTTTTTGTTGGTGTGTTTTTGTTCTTATTTTTTGTATTTTTAATCCAATACAAACAGTTAAATGCTGCTAATCTCATAATATTTTCAGGACTGTAAGCCAATTTCTGCATCTCTTCTTGTGCCGTCACTGATTGCCACACATTGACCTGGACAAACTGATCTTGAGAAAACTTATATTGTATTGAATATGAAATATTCATCCATGAAATAAGTATGAATATAAATTCAGACTTTTGCCTGTAGAGTGACTTTTTGTGTTATGAAGTCTCTTCCACTATAAATAAACTATAAATTCCTCTTTGGTAGCTTTTGTTGTGGGCTGTAGCTAAGAGGAGGAGGTTTTTGTCACAGCCAGTGCTTTTTGATGTGAACTGTTTGAGGTTAAGCTTCTGGGAAGTTCAGTTCCTGGTTGTAAGAACCTTTATGTATGTGAGATATGGTGTATTCTTAATTCATTTAAAAATCAGGCTATGTATTTTTTCTATCAATAAATGTGACCAGTCCCAGTCAAAACAGTTGAGTGATAAGGGAAACCCCTTGCATTACTACGTGCTTAGAAGGGCATTCAAAGTCAGACCTCCTGTGTTCTGGCCTCTTCATGGCCTCTGTAGAATAAAAGGTGGTATACTCAGCCTTCTGAATGGAAATTTAACACTCTACAAATGGTCCAAAGTTGCTGAAGTAGTACAGCCAAAGTCCTTGAAGCAGTGCAAACTGGAATAATTTTCCAAGTTAAAAAGTTTTGTGGCATGGTTTCAGAGTGAAAGGTGCTTGTAGAACTAGAGACAGGGTGGCAGAGATGTGAGAAGTTAGTGGTGGGATGAATTGGTAAGGTTTTAACTCGGAATAGGGTTTTTGTTTTTAGTCATGAGTTTTTAGCGGTGTGATTGTAAGGGCAGGTCAAAGAAAGAAGTTTATTAGGTTCTTAGCAGAGAGAAATGGGGAACAGGACTGAGGAATTGGATTTGAAGTTGGATAAAGGGTTAATACTGCAAATCAGACATGCTTGAGTGTGCAGAGCTGGAAGAATTTGTGCTGATAAGCAACATGCAGCTCAGATATGCCTTGGGCAATATTTGACTTTGTGGAAACAGTTTTTACCTTTTTTTTTTTAAAGGAACAGTGTGATAAATATCTGTTGATTTTATTAAAAATGTTTGCTCTAGGTGCCATCAGTGTTACTGAATAACTTTGATAAAACTAAGTATCATCAGACAAAATGTGGTTATCAGCATGTGAGTGTGTGGTATTTCTAGGGAAGTTGGGGTATTCTTAAAATCAAAACTTTAATGCAAAGTACTTCTGCATCAAAATACCTTAATCCAAATGAAAAGTTAACAAGGCAGTAAGAGGAAAAAAGTTAAGGACTGTTATATTAACACGGAAGTTCACATACCTTCTGGTTTCTGTTTCTCTCTTATAAGAATTAGACTGAAATGTATAACCAATGTTTTAGTAGCTGTTTATTAATATGACACTCATGGATATCTAAAATGTGTGCAAATAGATCATCTATACATTAGCAAATTCTACCAATTTTAGTTTTTAACTTCTGTTGCTTGTCTGAGTTCTGTTACTCATCACTTGCTCAGCAGTAGGCCTTCTGCTAAGAATATTGATCTTGAGTCTATGCTGCTTTTACAAGAAAATGTAATTTATGAGTTCATATTCAGTGCAGTACAAATCTGAATTCTGCTGTGTTATGGTGTTTAACACTAATTGAACACTCCCATGGCACAAGTATAAATTACTACATGATATGCAAGGAAGCACATTTTAAAGACTCAGGATTTGGCCTATCAAGCTATTAACTGGGCAGCCACCGTTTTGTAAGAAACTTGACTTTTCTTTGCTTAGCTGAAATCTGAAAATGTATCACTAGAGTTTGGCTAGAAAAACTTTGATTTCAGGGCGTAAACTGGAAGAGAAAAGGATGTCAGTGTTCACCAGTAAGCGTAATACTTCATGTGACTAGAGATTTAAAAATTAACTTTTGTAAAAGTAAAATTTTAAAGCTGAGATCAATAACATGTCTCAGGATTTTGTGAGATACCCACAAAGAGCTTTAAAATGAAACTAAATGTGATTTAGCCTAATAAACTGCTGACTTCAACTAGTTTTCTCTTAGACCCCTCTTCCTCTGCCTTTGATGTTCTGGCTAAGGTTGTATGGCAGGACCTTGATAGTCTGCCATACCAGTCTTCTCAGCCTTTTTTGTCAGTAGCTGAGCCCTTTGTCTTGTGTACTTGTCAGAAAGCAAGACCATTCCTCCCGTTCTGTGTTACTTAAGGCTTTTATTAGGAATAATGGATATACTTCTTGTCCATGTCCCTGCTTTTAGCTGCTACCACGCTAGATTTAGTGATGGTTTGTATTACAGTTTTTTAAACAAAGCTTAAAAACTGCTTCTGTGCTCTGTTTCTGTCCTGTGGTCTTTTCTGAATTATCACAAACTGCTTTTCATGTCACTTTTCATTGTTCCTAGATTACTTCCTTTGGCTGGCTATTACCTGCTGCCATGCATTTCCTGCCTCCTCTCACAAGATTTCAGCTTTACTGTCATGTCTCTTGTCTGATCCCTCCCAACTGCACTGTTCTGGCTCCTGTTTTGTTTCAAATATCTTTTTGCTAAGGATGTGCTAAGGACTCTGTTGTGTTCCCTTTCTTCAGGACAAACAGGAGCACACCTTCTCTGAAAGGTGTATTTTGGTTAGTGGGGGCTCTGAAGTATCTATTAAATGGTATTATTGCTGTTTGGATAACAAGTAGCTGACATACATACAATATTTTGAAAAGAGTAATTAAAGTCTTTAAGTGACCCTAGGCAATGGTGCATCTGAAGGGCTTAACATTTGTTTCTTGTTCTCTCATACTTGGGAATAACTTCTTGAGTTACACGAACATTTTTGTTCCTCATTGTCAGCTCTCTGTCTACTGGTGGTAGTTAAAACTGTCCTCAGTACAGTTAAAGAAAATCCTCAGTTTTCAGAGGAGTCACTTATTGAGCACAAGTCAACTTCATACCCTTCCTCCCTGACAACAGTTAGAAGCAGGTGACAACAATCTTCTGGCATTTTCTCCTGAAAACTGAATGGGAAGGGAGGTTGACAAAGATGCTTCAGAAGCATTTGTACAGGCTTTCAGGGAAAATGGAGAGAAGAGCTATCACAGGATACAGGGAATGACTACTGGAGGCTGTTGTATACTCCAGTTAATTTGGGAGTTTTGATACAGGTGACTTGTATGTATGGAAACTGCTTGGGCTAAGGTAGGCACTGCCAGCTTAGTGTAGGGCTCTGATACAAAGATAAAAAGATTAAGATGTGCTAAAGGTATTGCTCATCCGTGTCTGTTTTTAGCAATCCATCCTTTCACCTAAGTTGACCCAAAGGAGACATACTTGTTGGATGTGTTCTTAGGTCCCCTGAAAAGTCTGAAAAGGACAAATACGATTTTTAAGTACCAAATTAGTTAAGGTCAGATACTTACTGGTTTTTTGGTTTTTCATTTTGAAGGTATCTTTGGAAATACTCTAGAAAAACATTTGACACTCATGAACATGGGAGTTTGAACAGTGAACAATGTGATAGAAGGTTTGTGAGGTGACTGAGAAAGTAGTTTTCTCAGGGCTTTTGTTTGAAGCAAGACAAGTACAGAATCCAGCTAACAAGCAGAGCTGCTTTTACAAAGACCATGCATCAAGTCTAAAAGCAAGCAAAGCAGAATTTTTTTTTTTTTAATAAGGAGGTTTTTATGATGTTTTCTGATGTTCCCCCCCAACCCCCCCAAGAGACTCATGAGTTGGGCAGCAGAAAGAATCTGTTCTCCTTGTTCCTTAGCTTGCAACTCTGCCTCCACCTTTCTTCTGTGGCTTTTCTCTAAGAGATTCTGTTGAATGGTGAGGGAATGAATAGTGCTTTGCTGACCTGGGCCTCTTTTTTTTTTTTTTTTTCATCCCTGACCCACCACCTGCTCTTCCACCCCTATTACCTCTTTGTATTGCCATATTCTTATAGGAACTACAGACTCTTTATTGACACCCTGTTCCCGTGCCACCTCCATGCTCTGATAGTTAGCTGCTGAGAATGAGCAGCACTGCTGGTTGCAGGGAATAGGGAAGGCATGGTACATACTCCACCAACCACAATTAGGAAGATGATGACTGTGACATAAGCCCATCAGAGCTAAGCCAGGTTGTGTGGGGTAGCACATGATTTCTCGTGCTGTTATTTCAGTATTGTGATAGTACTAGTTCCTGGTAACTCTGGTTGTGTTTAATAATGCCTCAGGTTAAATTAGTGGTATGTCACTGCTTTGCATATTTAAGTTATTAGCAGATAACTATCTTAAAATGTTTGTGTGATGTTGGCAGCAGGTAGAAAATGCTTCAATGCCTCATCAACTCTTTTGCAGCAATAAGTATTTTGTAACTCCTCCTTTTTGGTTGTTGATTTAATTGCATTAAGCTTTGTTTTGTGTGTTTTTTTTGTTTTGGTTTGGCTTTTTGTTTTTGTTTGGTTTTGTGGGGTTTTTTTTCCCTTGCATTTCATGTTTCTTAATCATTGTGGCTTGTTTCTGTTTTCAGGTGCTGACTATGAAGGTATCAGTACAGGCTGTGGCAGTGTGGGGGAGAGTAGCTCCCTCTCATAGCATCACTGCTATTATGATTACAGATGACCAGCAGACTATAGTTACGGGAAGTCAAGAAGGGCAAATATGTCTCTGGGATCTTTCATCAGAATTAAAGGTTTGTGTCTGCTTTGCTGCAGTCTGCCAAATAGACACAGTGGAGTTTTTTATTAAGAATGGGATTATCCAGACTTGCCCTTACTTAGATTAAGTTTTAAAGATAATGTGGTATTTGTTATAGGTAATTAATGAAGCAAAAACTGTTGAAATGCCTAAATAAGCAATCAGTTATTTGCAGACTTTGGGAAAATTTTCATATGTTGTTGTGACCTGTGGGTTACAATTTGAGATGGTGTTATGACAGCAAGTGAGTGATGACAACAAGTAAACATATATGAATGTCACCATTCCTGTCTTGTAAAGTTGTTTTTTTTAAGCAGGTGCTGAGCATGGCTTGTCATTTAAGGAAAAAAATACCTATTTATAAAACCAGAGCTTTCTGCCAGGTTTAGCAATAGAAAAATTTATAGACAAATGGGACAAGTAAGATGAAATATGTATTTGCAGTGTAATTAAGATGCAAACCTCCTAGCATATAATTGGTATTGCTTTGACTATTTTATATTTATTTTCCTGAGAATGTAATAAAGTCAAAGCAAGTCCAGTTTTTTATTCTGTATTCCTAGGACTATGGTTCCCTTGTTTTTGCACTTGCCTGTCCCATTTGTGCGCACAAATATCTTGAAACTTTAGTTTGCACTTTTATGGGGCCACCTTTTTTTTTGCTAAGATCTTTGCATGCAGTGAAGCTAATCAAAAGGATTACTAAACATGTTGTATAAAGCACATGCTTAAGAGCTTTGCTATATCAGTTGTCTGCTTCATTCTGCCACTTTTTCTGCATGCTGTAGGGTGAAGGGCAGAGATATTCTGCCTATCGTTTGTTTTACTATACTTGATACTCCATGAATTATTCAGGAAGTGTGATTTTTAGACCACAGTGAACACAAAGACTGCAGATTATAGAAACTGCATAATCCATTCATATCTTTTGCATGAAGAAATATGACTTAAAACCACAACATAAAGCAGATTGAGAATTACTCATAAATAACGATATCTACAAGTAGTATTCTCTTGCTTTTATATCTCCTTAGATTAAATGAAAAGTATTATGTTAAACCATTGTACTATTCTCCTAGATTTCATCTAAAGAAATTCTCTTCGGCCATACTGCTTCTGTAACTTGTTTGGCAAAAGCAAGAGAGTTTGAGAAACAACCATATGTAGTAAGTGCTACTGAAAATGGGTAGGTAACTGAATATTCAGTTATTTCTTAAATGATGAAATGTGTGACAGGTGTAGGTCAGATTGTGCATTTGGCAGAAGGTCTTTAATCCATTTCTATGATATGGAAAGGATATCAGCTACTTAAGATAATAATTGTGTTGCCTATATACCATAGTCTAACTAAAAGCTCATCTCTTGGATGACAAAAGGGTTTGGCAGATTCAGATATCCAGTTAGTAGTCAGGAAAATAAATTGTTCAGAGAGTTAGCTAGGCCCTATTCAAATGAAGAATAATGGGCTATTGGAGGGAAGCAGCAGATTCGGAAGCTTTTTAATATCATGGTGCTTTTTATTGTTCCTTCCCAAGTTCACTCTTAAGAACTGAATAAGTAAAAGAGGTTAATGTACTCTGATCCAGGTTATGCTTGCTCATTGAGTACATATGGAAGCACGTGAACAACTGCCCTTGAATAAAAGGCATATATATTCCTTGTCTTTGCTTCAATCTGACTTGCTATTTTGGAGTATATCCTTTTAAGAGGCTGATCTTGCAGCTTTTCTCCTATGTGTTTGTTGTGACTTGGCTCATCATATGAGGCAAAAAAATTTCTGCAGTTCTGCTAGGTTAGCATGCAAGACTTCTTTCCCTCTCTGAATAATTGGTAATCTTTTCACCTGGGTTCTGTAGCCTATCTGCTCAGGATTACAATTGTTGAAAGTAGTTGGAGCTAGCTTCTTATTTCCTTAAGAGCTTTCTTTAAAAAGTTATGTCTTACTGCTTAATGATGTTCTCTCATTTTGGATCCCTCTTTTCCAATGAACAGCTCTGTTAAAACCTCTTCCCATGAGCAGTTCCTGTCAATTGCCCTTCTTCAAGCTATGCCTTTTAGCATCTTAAGGCTACTACTTTCTTGCTGATGAGCTTATCCTTTCCAGCTGCTGGGTTCTTGGCCTGATTCTCTCAATCATGAGCATACAAGAAAGGGATAACTTGAACAGACTGGTTCAGGCTCCTTAGTCTTCAAAGGTTAGACTGCCCCACTGGACAGGTAGTGGTAAACAGTTCTGGTTGTTATGTGCAGAAAGGAGGGTGAGAAGTCTACAAAACTAGTTTTGTACTGGCCTACTTCAATTCTACTCAAGGGCTCAGAGGTAAAACT
>WTXV02034777.1:2072-20107 GCA_009823435.2 Nymphicus hollandicus | reverse complement strand
GGCAGAAAAAGCAGATCTCACAGAAAACTGTGAGAATCTTACTCTCGCACATGTCCAGTTTGTGCATGAACGCAATGCATCATTTTGGTCATGCTTGCTTGTTCCTGAACACCTTCTTACCTAAGTGAACACAATGTGCTACTGATGCATCTTTCACACTCTCTTTGCATATCACTCTCTTCACCAAGACATCACTATTCCTGTGCTGGAGGTTTCCACCTGACAGCAAATCGATTAATCCCACCAAATGTTGACTGTGTGACCCATTAACCCAGCAAAGATTTTAGCAAATGGGTGCCATTTTAATGAAGAACAAAATGTAGTTATCAGTCAACCATGAGATCTACTGAGATGTGAGGAGAAATAGCAAGACCATTAATCACTTCATTCCCACAGAATATTTAGAAACTCCCCCAAAGTAATTTGATGGCTCTTTTTTAGCCTGTCCCCTTTTTCTGTAGTATGATCTGTCTTTGAGAACTGGACTAGATTGTCATCCTGGATAATAACCTCTGCCTCATGTCTTCCTAACATAATTTTTAGTACAGTATAGACCTTGGCTTTGTACAGTCCTGGCACCCATTTTTAATGTGGATCTCTATTTGCCTTTACAATATTATACTAATTGGATGATAATAATAAAGGCAATTAGCTGGTCCTAAGCTTCATGGAAGATTGTCTGACAAGGGAAAATATTGGAATTAAAAAATCCCCACAGGTTAATTTCACTCTCAGAACCTCTTCACATGAGAGGATTTTCACTGAAATGGGATGCTTCTCTTTAACTGTTTCATATTATCTTCTCTGGAATAAGCAGAGATAAAGAAGCAGTGGGCTTTTATCTTTCAATAAGTCATCGTTTCATTGTGGTGGTGATTTCTTTCAAAGCACTCTCCCAGTGCTTTGAACTAGAATTTCATCCTCCTTGGGGATGATGGGAAACACAGTGCACTTTGGGATTTGGAATTAGCAGCATATTTTGTTGTTGGTCACTATAAATCTGCATTTTCTATATCCTCTCATGTAAGTGTAAAAAGCCTACGATATGTCTTTTGCCACAAAAGTTCACTGCTGTCTGACTGTGAACTTGTGGCTCAGGACAAAATAGTGATTGATGTGGATAGATACAAGACATACTTCTGGGTACCCTGTTCCTGAGCAGTCAGAAGATGGAGGCAGCATTTCCTAGTTTATCTGCAGCGGAGCTTACCAAATCAAAGGTCTGGAAGGGACCTCGAAGTTCATCCGAGCTATCCCTCAGGTTCAACTGTCCTATTTCAGTCTTGACTCAAGCCTTCTAGAGACCTGCACTGGGGAAATATCCATAAAAGCAGATTAAGAAGTCAGAGTTAGGAAGTGTCACTTACCTCTGAGAAACTTCACATTGGGTATGGCTCTTCCGAGGCTCAGGGAATGCAAGAGCAGAAGCACTTCTGTGGGGTAGGTCAGGTCAAAGGTCTGGCTCACTCAGTGCTGTGTATCTGAAACGCTGAAATAGGGCACATATGTTGAAAAAGGCTTTATAAGGAGTTTCTTCTCTCATGGAGACTGTAGTCAGATTATCTTGCTTAATAACATCAACAGGTCTATTTTGCATTAACTTTGTAATTCCTTTTTAAAGCTGTTTATGCTTTCAACCTGCACAATATCCTGTCCCATTCAGGTTCATCATTCAATTTTGAATAGAAAAAACCCTCTTCATTTTCTTGTTTTGAAATTAGAGCCCTGAAGCCCTTTGGCTACTGAATTGTGAAAAATAATGGAAGGTTGTTCCTGCTCACCTTTCACAAACCGTTTGGAAGATGAAGATTCCCACAACATTTAGTCTGCCGTTGTATGGGAGCCACTCTATGCAATTGTTCTGACATTTTTCTCCTTCCTTGCTGTGCTCTTTGTGAACGTGTGTGGTCAGAAATATCTGTTGTATTCAAGATGGGAATTCATGATAGATTTTTACAGGGGTATGATAATTTTTTGTTGATATTTTCCTCTACTCCTTTTCTAACAATGCTAAATATATGCAATTTGCTTTTTTTGACAGTCAAATATTGCTCCAAGTCCAGTTTCCTGAGTGGTAATACCTAATTTATGTCCTAATACTATGTATGTATCATTCATATTATTCCCATCTGTGTTACATCATACGTATTCACGCTAAGTTTCATCTGCTATTTTGTCACCAATTAATAAAATACGAGAATCTCTTCTGCACATCTTCCCATTCTGCTTTACTCTGACTATCTCTGCCATCTGCAGACATCGCAACTTTCTACCCTCTTGCATCTGGTACAGCAGAAGCTCTAGCATAGATTTCCACAGTAGTATCTGGTAACAAACCTCTGCTGCAAAACCTGGCCATTTATTCCTGTCTTCTGTTTCCCACCTTTTAACTACTGGGGTGGGGGGGAGTTGTGTGGTGTGACAGTTTATTAGTTATACATTCTCTCTTCTCCAGAGGCTTAGTTTATTTGAGAAGCTTCTTGAAACTTTGACAATCAAAATATATTATACCAAAAAAATCACTTATTTACATGCTCACTTACTTTTTAAAAGACCCTAATATGCTGGTAACTCAAAAATTCCATTTATAATAAGCATCTCAACCTTTCCTCAGTGTGCCATACTTTGGCTTTGTCTGTTAAATACATTTATTATCTTAGTTCCTACTAATTTACCTTGTACAGGCAGAAGTGGAGATTGGTTGGAGAGGATTTTGCAGGAGAATTGGGATACCAGTGGCGGCTGAATGACTTCAGACTCTCAAAGGGTATTTGCCTGGAAATAAGCACATGGGAAATTCACAATGTCTAGTGGCTTCTAATTAATTATAAGGAGATTGACACTGAATGGACCACTGTGGCTGTGTGGAATGCTGCCATGAAGAAGTGTCTTCTCTTCCTATGAGGAGGGTTGGCCAGCCATTGGAAGTTAGAGACAGCTCTGCAAAAATGCTGTTCCCTGTTTTCAGCACATACTGTTTGTCTTCATACCAACCTACTGAATGTAGAAACAAAACGAGTATATCTGTTGTTTGATAGCAACAGCAACGTGAATCTGTTTGGGAAAGACTGTGATTGAATATACATAAGCTGTTATCCATTTTCCCTAATAAAGAAAAAAAGAAAACGAACCAAAAACCAACAAACCCAAACCAAAAAGTTTTCCAATATGGTTACTAGTCTGAAGAGGAATGCTATTAGCATTTTTCTTCTTATCCATCTGCACTCATGGTTAAGGAAACCTTTAAGCCCTAAGGCCTTAAATAACCAACCATGTGGGAGGGGCTTTGCATGATGGGGACTGGTGGGATCTGTGCCTGCAAAGTTTTATGATCTATCTCAGCATTGAGATGCCAGAGGGAAGGGGAAGCAAAGGGATGACAACTTTGAGTGACTATTCTTTACAGTAGTAATAATGACCTATTAGTAATGCTCAGGTACTGCCACACTATCTCCATAGCCACTAGTTGCCCTCCCTGTTATGGCCAGACTGTGCTTTGTTATCTGGAGGCTGTCAGATTGAAACCCTCTTTCTTTCTCTAGTACTTTTATACGTTCCTTTCTTTGCTCTTACTGCTTTTACTTCCACTCGTCCTTCACTTTCTCTAGTCTGAGAAACAATCTGTGTATGAGAAAGCTGGAGACTCCCATGAGATCCCTGAACTTTGTTTCACTTTCTAGTTTTCAGTTTATTTAAAACTATGATGGTTAAGCCTGATGCCTCTAAGGGATATTACAGGTATTAGTTAATGTTTTTGGCTAAGCATCAATTTTCACAAGACAAAAAGAAAAAAATAATAGCTAAAGACTCAGGATATAGTAAGAGACTTCTTAGGGTTTGGTTTATTCATACTGGTAGGCTTAGCAGTAACATAGCTGATATATGTTTGCTTAGTCCTCTAGGATGCACAGAGTATCTTTAAGTATATGCTTAATATGCAGAATAATAATACCTGCAACATTTGTAGGTGGAGGTAACAGTTCACTGGATTAAGAGGCTGAACATTCCAGCCAATACACAACAGCAGTTGAAGATACTGTTCTAAGAAGTTTGCAGTGTTGTAAGTCCCCACCCCACTGGCTTAGGTATCACCAGGAATCAACAGACAAGTAAGGGTGTAGCAGCAGTGGTACACTAATTTACATCAGAGAGTTAGTATCACTTATTTGATGGAGGAAATGGGAGCTTGCAGTACTGATGACAGAAGGTTGAGGCATCCAGCACCAACATAAACTATCCTGGCTTTTACTGACAGCTCCTGTTCTTCATTCCCAGAGAAGCATTTCCAAGACACAAGATTTGTATCTTGCTGCTACATGCTTTCTACACACAGTGCTTAAGGGATAATCCCCAATGCACTGTAGTATACGAAGCAATAAATGGCTGCTGAGATTAATAGACTGAGCAAAGATGAAGCATTTAATCAATCTCTGAAAAGTATTCATTGCCAGAATATTAAAATCAAGAGAATTTATTCCTCATGTACATCAAACCTTAGCAGGGAACAGCAAAATTTCTATTCACCAGTGAGGACTTGAACTGCTGAGCCGTCCTGTTTCTGAACAGGACACCTCACTAAGAAGCGGAGATGTGGGGACTGACTGCAGTCATAACCAAGCAGGAAACATGTGCAGGCTTAGACCTGACTGGGTAAGTAAGTGTGCTACGGGTAGTGTTTCTATCTTTTACATGGAAGGGATAATGTCTGATTTCTCCATGCCATGATATCTTTATTTAAGACAGAAGAATAATAACAAGTATTAGAGCCCTTTCTTGGTGTAAGAAAGAGCAGAATACAAGGAGACTTTGGATCTTACTGATCCAGCCCAACTTAGATACAATTTATAGCAGCTGCCAATTTAACTGCTGCAATTTAACAGCATTGATTTAAAGATCTTAACTGTGCATCAGCAGGGATTACTGAAATGAGGTTACTCTGATAGACCTTGATGGACACCTTATAGCATCTATGTGGTAGAACACTAACAAGAGCAAAGAACTCCTGTCCAACAGGGAGCTCTTGTATGAACACATGACCTACATATGCCTCACCAGCAAAGAGGTCAGCAGTCAGGCTTTCTGACTTCAAAAGTTGTCTGTAGGCTCCCAGTTTCTCATAGAAACACATGTAGTGACCTGCCTCAGAGGACATCTCACTCCTCTTCCTGGCCCGAGCCATCAAAACAATCTCCAGAGTTCAGCAAGTCTCTCTCAAAAGAAATTAATATTTCACAGCAATGATTAATATAAATATGTGAACCCTGAGGGGGCAGGAAGAAGATACAAATACCTTTCTCTACACCTCCCCTCTTTGCTCACATGCCTTCTTCTGTATCCTTACATTATATGTGTATTTGTACTTTCCAACTTCTGATCAAATGGAGAGTTAGAATTTTCACTACAAAACTACTTACTTGTTATTTAACATGGTCTGAGAAATGCTGCTGCATGGGTTGGGTGCTCTGGGAAATGCTGGTACCGCATGCCATCTCACAATGGATTCAACTCACTTTGTTTGCACCTCTTCCCTAGATGCCATACATTTTCCTCCACTTCTTCTCCAGACTATTGTTGCTGGTTGTCCCAGTTGTACATGTCCCCTACCACAGCCTCTTCCAGCCCTTCTTTATAATTTTCAGAATGTTGGTGCTAAACACTTAAAAAAAACCATACATGTTCAAGGAAATGCATAATCAGTGGCCATTTGAAAAGCATCTCTATGTGACCAGCTGATGCTTGCTAAAGCTTGTGTGAGAATGCAGATAAAACATCCCTGCTTCAGACTTGGGTGATTCAAAAAGCAGATCAATACACTGGATTGAATCTGAATCAGGTTTCTAATACTGATCTTTTCCAATTGAGGGGAAAACCATAAAATCACAATAAAGAAGATAATGGCTGCTCATTTGTAAGAACTTTGAAAACAAACAAACAGACAATAAGCAAAACCAGATTTACCTTGCCATAAATCCAAGGTAATCTGCTTTTCTCTAGTATCTTTGTAATGAATTCTCATTAGTTTACAGATGGTGTCATGGCACTTAAGTGGATAATGTTACATGCCATTGTTTATCTTTCTTCCCACAGCTGATGGATGCCCATGGTGTCCTTTCTTATTTTTGAACTCCACATGACTGAAATATGTATTAACTTTCAATCTTTCATATAATGTTGCAAAGTCATAATGATCTTTAATGAGTGCAATTAAGAAATTATTTATTAGAACAATACACTGACTGATCTGAACTGTCAGTTGCTCAAGTAAGTTATATGGGAGGAAGGGCTTCCTTAAGGCTTTATTATGGGTTTCATATGCTGAGGAGATCCTCCAGATTTTGTTTATATCAACATAAATTGAAGTATGTGCAGTATCAGGTATTTTATGTCTCAATCTGTAGAATAAGCTCCCCAGGAACATTTTCAGAGCAGAAGGAACTCTAAATACACTTACTTTTCACAAATATAGTATAGTAGGAATAGTTGTGAGTTTTATTTCTTTTGCTTGAGAAAGCCCTTGGGAGTTTTCTGGAGCCAATTAGGTTCATCAATCACTCCCAGTTCTGAGATTTTTAAGGGACGAGTTAGAACAATTGGCATTGCTAGCTTGAAATGGCTTAATGTTGCATTTTTTATTTTCTAATTCAGAAAAACATAATTTAAGACTATCTCCGCATTTCAGACGTGTATTTTACAGGTTTCCTGAAAAACGTTGTCATCAAAATTTACATATGTTCCTGCGAGAACTTAAGGGATGGAAGATGTCATGCTAATGTAAAGAAACTGATTTTGACTGTGACAATCCATAACTAACTTGAAGAAATATCACCAATTAGTTTGAACTCAGAGCTTGACTTGAGTCAAGCTACTTTGCCATGAAAAGAAATTATTTTGTTATGACAAGAAATGTGGTTTTCATCTTTAAATCACATTTTAACCTTTTTCTTTTTTCTTTTTTTTTTCAAGAAAAGAACATCCACTACTTTTTCTCTGAAAAATAGTATAAGCTCTAACAGAGTAACCATTTAAACGCATAATATTTGAAGTGCTGTTGCAAAGAGAAGAGCTGCCCATGTGGAGAAAACAAATTAACAAGTGGGAAGCCAGTCCAATTCTTTATTCCATTGCTGGGTAAAGATACTTAGATAAGACTGTATATCCTGCTTCCAGAGTACTGTTGACTTTACTGATTACATTGCAGATATTCATGAAAGAATAAAAGAACAACAAAAACCCACAAAACAAACCAACACCAAAACCCAAAGTAAACCACATGATATGCTTATGGCATCATATGCTTTTGACATATGATCCATAAAAAGTACAGAAGGGGTAAAACATTATTCTTATTGACTTCACCGGGAATTAGGTCCTTAAAAGAATAGATAGCACTGTCAGAACTGAGGTCACTCAGTCCTGTCCCACAGGACAGTCTTGCTTTCTGAGAAAGACATCATTTTTCTGATTTCTTTAAACTGTACTTAAATATCTACAGCAAGAGAAGTGGATTTGATATTGCCATATGCAGAAATTGACAACATAGTAAAATAAGTGTGAAGCTCACTGCAACCAGAACAGTGGTGCTTTATTCTGACTGCATATTAGCATTTTTCTACCTACTTTGCAAAAGATGTTATATATCAGGTACAGGGTGACATGGACACCAGAGAGATAACCAGTTAGCTGCCTTTACTAATTCAATGAACTAAGAGCAAGACCCCTTTCTGTGCTAGTGCAGTCTATTTTTAATGGGGTTTGCTCTGGCACAGTTACTCTAAAGGGAGCTCTTTAAAAAGTGAAACACATCTTTCCCAACTTTTTCTACGTACATATATGGCCATCTCATTGCTCCATGAAGAGCTTTTTGTAATCTAAGCTTTCCTGTTCTTAGCTTGAGGCCCTTTCTTCTTGACCTGCTATTTTCTGAGACTAAGTAATTCCCTTCTTTCATTTATGCTGTTGGCTTCACAGTAATTATAAACCATGCTGTTTCTTCCTTGAGTTTGCACTATGTTAGACAACATGAAACATGAAATTTGCCTTACACATTCTCCATGTATTCTACGATTCTATGAATATCCTGACTGACTATGAATATCCAGACTATGGTCAGTTTGGATCAGCTGTCCCGGCTATGTCCCCTCCCAACTTCTTGTGCAGCCCCATCCTGCTCACTGATGGGGTGGTGCGAGGGGCAGAAAAGGTCTTGACCCTGTGTAAGCGCTGCTCAGCAATAACAAAAGCATTCCTGAATTATCAGCACTCTTTCCAGCACAAATCCAAAACACAGCCCCATACCAGCTACTAAGAAGAAAATTAACTCTGTCCCAGCCAAAGCCAGCACACAGGTCTAAAATATTTTTGTTGCCCTGGGCCATATTTGAGGGTTGTCTTTTATGGGTGCACAGATTTTTACACTGTGTGAATTGGAACAGCTCATAATTTCAGGTATGGCTGCTACCTGAGCCATGCATAATCACCTTAACTCAAGATTTACCTATAATCCTCTCCTTTGATATATAACCATGAGAACCTTTAAACTTTGTTGCTGCACTGCAAATTTTATTTGGTTTCTTACTGTTCTGGTAAATCCTAATCCAGCCCCAAAGAAGACTTGATACTAAAGCTACTTAGCTGATTAGGAGGAAAAAGGAGCTATCCTATGGCCAAAATAGCACGAAAAAGACAAAAAAAGAAGGGAAACAAAATGACCTGCATATATGCAGTGTATGCAATTTTTCCAAGTACTCCATCTTTGTTTTTTCCTGCAAACCTTGCACTGAGATCCAGGCCTTGCCCAAATCGGAGTGCAGCAGCTACTTCAACAAGGGAACAGCAGACCTCTGCAGAGGACAAAACAAGCATTCCTGAATAAAGTATTTCATATGAGCATGACTGGAAATCACACGAAGTGTCCTAACGTTTGCATACCACATTACAAAGGTTATCATTCAGCCACCAATTAAAAAGGATCTTATCAGGCTTTTAGAAAGAGATGCACATTTTGCACACCCCAGATTCCTCCTCTAAAAGACAGCAGGAAAAAATGCTCTAAATACTGATACAAGAAAATTCTCATGAACATCTTTCCTACACTGTAACCATCAAAGGCGTTACTCTGGGTAATTGGTTTTTGTCATAAGGCCTTATATCTTCCTGCATATTTTCAAACCATAGAAACATGAGGTAACATAAGATCTTTTCACCGCTAGCTTCTCAGGAGATCAATCTGTTCCTCTCTGCCACTGAACAGTGTTTCTGCAAGAGCCCTTACATCTGTGTCACTGCAGTTCTTTCCATTTAACCCCTTCTGGAAGCTCATTCATAAATCATTGCTAGCAGGGCAGGTAGAACTACACTCACCTATCTCAACAAACCTCCAGCTTTTCTGGCTCTCCAGTAGCCATTTAATCTTCAGGCCCTCCAGAGATAGGAATCTATTTGGTTTGGAGCAGATTTCCCATATTGTCTCTGTTAATCTTATTATTTTGTGTTAAGGTCAGTGGCCTTCATGGGGCAGAGGTACAGAAAACAGAAATACATAGCAAATTGCTGATATATATTACTTGATGTTGTGTTTAAAAGACTGCTGCTCATCCCTTTACAGCCTGCTGCTATTATCAGTCTAGAGAAGGTACAACACCACCAGTCAGTGGGTTTTTCTGACCCACTAGGGCAAAATGATGCATACTAAATGTCTCTCTACCCAGGGATGGATTTCAGTATCTTGCAGTCTGTCACAACAGACATTGCAGCCCTGTTGGGGGGGATGTTAAAGGTTTCCCCCTCAACTGAGTAGAGGGAGTGCTGCAGTTACAAACAGCAGCTCAGGCAATCAGTTCCAATTAAAGAGTAATTCAGTGACAAATAAAACTCCAGGCATTACTGAGTTCCCATTTTGGCAAAAGAAAAAAACCACTTCCAAATATATCAGATCTACTTACAGTATTTCATTATTATTAATTAGGATACTCAGTCAAAGCAGACCAAGCCTTTATTAGCTGAAGCAGCAGTTTGGGAGAGAATGGAGTTTTATTTCTCATTGATTAAGCAATAGATACAAGCTGAACCAGTAACCTCATGTGAAGGGTATTAGAGCTGAATGCGTAGCAGATTTGTGTGAAGTCTTATGGCTACGGGACAGATCGATCTATATATGTGGCCCAGGGTAAAACTGCATGAATGGCTCTGAAAGGAGAATGCTGCTGCATCATATGGCAGATAATTGTTAATTCATCTTAGTGTGAAATCTTTTTACACCTCATGTAAACAAGACACTTTTGTGGGAAGGTTGATGCAAGAATATTCCCTTTCAGTGCACTGACAGGGCAAAGTTCCACCTTTTCTGTGGAAAAAAATGGTCAGTTGTTCTGTGGACTTCAGACTAAAAACTGCCCTTCCCTTGCTAACTCCTGCTCTGCCAGAAGTACCAAGCAGGTACCTGGAGAAATGTCCTGCCATGGATGATGACACCCAGTCCTGTGTCTACTGGCTGCACAGCACCTAAAGAGAAGCTCTAGGAAATTCAGTCCTGTGGTCCTCAGATGTCAGCCTTGCCCCAGTGCCTAGAAATAACACTTCTGTAGAGCAGCTGGAAGAAGGAAACATTTGTTCAGTGTCTGGTGCAGCCATACTGGTTTAAACTTCCGATCAGAATTAATTTACAGTGTATGTCTGCTCTGGCATTGCAGTGGCTGAGGTGCAAACATTTTAATGCTGACACTGCTGTGAGAGGATCTGCAAATAGAGCATCCTAAGCCATAGCAGCTATTCGCTTCAGGGAACGTGAGTCAGGGTGCTTAGATTGCACTGGTTTCTATTAATTGCTTACTTAGCTCCAAAGAGCCAGACATGGCTATTTCATTTAAACTTATGTTTTTACAAACTTAAAATAGAATAAAATCTAGGTTAAAGCAGGAGGTGCCTAAAAACTCATTAGACTTTATTTCCCTATGTTGTAATGTAATGTGAGAATGAAATGATGGCAGATATGGAGACACATGGATGAAAAAATCCTCTCTTGAACGTTCCCTTTGCCTGACATTCAAGCCTCACATTTGATGTGAATATCACAGTCCTCACAGAACAGATCTTGCCCCAAAGGTTCAAGCTCTGTCTTGCATAAGCATAAAAATAAATTATAACTAACACTTCATAAACTGTGTCCTGCTTCATTTTCCTAAAAAGCTAGGAATGCAAATACCCATCTGGATGTAAAGAGGGTTTGAAATGGCTACAGGAGAGATTTCCTGGGCAGACAGAGGCATCTTCTTTATTCATGTTCTGTGACTTTTACTCTTGTGTAAACTTTATAGCTGGGGCCAGCTATAGCAGAAAATAGTTATTAAAGTCTGCTTTGTGTTTTGGAGAATGCATGATCTTGGTCAATAACACTTGGGACTTTCTTTTATTGTGTGCTGCAAAAGCAGCCTGGGATGCAAGTGAACTGTTGAGGCAGAAAGCAGATATTTTCTCACTGTCTGATTTGTTGGTTGTTGCATGGCAATCAGTGGATCCCATTTTACCTTATAATTTCCAAGTGAAATTCTCCTGGAATGGAGCCTAATCTGTGCTTGGGAATAATGACCTGTGCAAACACAGCCAGAATTTCACACTGCAAAACAGAACCTCCCATGAGCTGTTAAGAGATGCAGTTGTTGAAAACCAACCCTGGAAGCAATTTTGAAACACCCGAACGTGCATTATTCAAACTTTAAAAGCCCTGCTGCACTACAACATGGCATAGTCACTGGCTGTTGCAGTGCTGTGTGAGGATGCAAAACACTTTACTGCGAATTCCAGCCTCCAGGCCTGAACAGAGGCTCTCCAGTGCATTATATTACAGTGATTTGGGGTTGAGCCCGAGAGCAGCGCAGAGCCTGTTTAACTTCATCTCCTGCAGGCAGAGACTAAAGCAATATTAGCAGCAGACTGCACTGGCCTGTAGGAAACTCACAGTGCTGAGGGATTTTTAATACCACCTGCCAAAGCCCCTGATGGTCCAACTCTACCCCAACAGGGAGATGGAGGAAGGAGAGGGAGATGTAATGGCAGATGGCAACCCACAAGGAGGTGAGAACTACATGCTGCACTTTGGCACTTGGTGACAAGGACAACTTTACAGTAACCTAGTTTGCTTAGGAATTGGATGAGGATTATTTGCCACTTTTCTTCCCCCCGTCATTGCAAGGCACACACAGAATATTTAATTAATTAATTGACTTAGCTCTGGGAAGCTGTATTTCTGATGCTGACAAGACATAAGACAACTGATTTTAATGTAGCTAAGCCAGACATTGTTGTGTTGTTTCAGGCTTTGATACACTTTCCACGTGGAAATAAGCGGGGGGACAAATGCCCCAGAAACGTGCAGAAATTCAACAGAGGGTTTGCTGTGCTTTCTGCGTGTCTTTGTCTTCAAACGAAAGCATGTTTGATGGATGGTTGCCAACAGGTAAAGGGAAAGAAAATTTGACTTTTTCACGTGTTTTCCAAAAAATGGTTCTCCTGTCTGCTTCCATGCATTAAAATTAACTTGCTACCTAGATAGATATTATCTAAAGTAATTGTGCTGTCTCTGTGTAGAGTTTCCCCAAGGAATGCACTGAAATACTGTTATATCTTTGTCTGTTCCTGGATTGAGATATTAATTAATTATATGAATAAGCCTAGGAAAACAGAAGTAGGTTTCTGTCTTAATTCATGTGAGTAATGGGGGCTAATGTGTGGAGCTTGTCAGTGGTCACTTTGCTGGGTGACCTGGTCCACTACTCCTGGTTGGTTGGGGCAGATGCAAAGAAGAAACAGAATCATGCAGGGAGGGGAGACACATGCATGGTGTGAGGCATCGCATCCAGCTCCTGGCAAAAACCATACAGGCACCAGTGCTGTGGTGGGCACAGGTACCCTCTTAGGTCCTGGCCACAGGGCCGTCATCTTTGTGCAGTGCTGCTTTGGGGTTAATTTAGCCTGGCTTTGCATGAGCCAGTTACACTGGGCTTAGTGCACTAATGCTGCTACCTCGCTTTCTGCTTAGGGCTCACTCATTAGGTGACCACATGGGGACCTCTGCCCTGCCTGATGTAGCTACATTCCACACATGCTGGAGCCTGGCAGAAAGCCTTTGGACAAAAGGGAAGCCTCAGAGTTCAAGATGTTGCTTTTTGAAACTCCTGGACAAACAGGACCCCTTTTCTGATCCAGCAAGCGGAAATGTGAATGCTCTGCAGTGTAACATATTCTTTATGACTGAGATGGACATGGCAGGTTTGTTTTCTCCTTGGCTGGTAGTTTGCTCATTTTCAAGGCATCTCCAGGATTTATAGCTACAGGAAGAACTTACCCATTGACACTCCTATTCTTCTTGTGATGTGGAAAGCAAACACCTGAATTATATAAGCCTACTTTGGCTCTAAGCTGAAGAGAAGGTAAATATGCATTTTCTCTACCTCTAGCTTACTTATTATGCATCTGCATATAAAATCATAAATATTTGGTTGGAAAACGAAATGAGTACTTAGTATTGTTTAAGACTGCTGATGTTGCACACTGAATAGTTGCAGTGGCTATTTTGTGCTGCTCACCAGGGAACACTTTATACTCCTGTAATACGCCTATTGCCAGTGTACCTATTGCCAGTGTGCCTATTGCCAGTGTGCCTATCTAGAAAGGAAAGGGACGTTAACATTTGAAAAACAGACCTTACTTTAGCAATGACCATTAATATTTACATTCCAAAACTCAACTTGATTTGAAAATAATCATATTCCAGGAAAGTAGGTGTTAAAATTACTTCTATGTTGGGTCAAAAACTTTCTCTCCTTGTATGTTTTACAAGCTCCTGTAATTCATGTTCAGACGAGCACACTGAGAAGGGTTCAGGTGTTTGCTTCCCACTACACAAGAAATTCTTTCAGACACAGCTGGGATTTACCAAGCTCCTCAGTTTCCCATCACAGGGATGATGGAGCCCAAAGCCCACAGGAGGGAAGCAGCACTGTTTCTAACACGGGCACACCTCAGAAATGCTCAGGCTGTGCTGTTGGCTCCTCTGAATTAAATGCGGAGCAGCTCATTGACTTCGCAGCTGCTGCCTTGCATTGCCCCTGACTGACCGAGAGCACGGCCGGGTTCTGTTTACCCGTCACCTTGCTGACTTTGCACAATGGTTTTGCTTGAAAGGATGAACAATGCCCGTGTAGTGTAAATTCCCTGGGGACTGTGGCAGACTCTGTCAAATCTGTCATTTTTTCATTCCCATACTTTGCACTTCAACAACTTTGACACTTAATTGCAAAGGAGTTCGCTTTAAGAGACTTCTAATTCCAGAAGACAGGCAGATAGTACTGAGATTCAGTCTCACAGTTAGTGATGAAGACTGAAGAGATTGATGAACAGGGAGGATATTCTCCTGTCTGCAGTCTATACAGACGAAACAAGATTTGACTTAGCATCAGCATTCCGTAGCTATTTCTCATATGCCATCTATTGACCGTGGCAGGGAGATCCTACTTTTGAACCAGACACCCCACATCCCACAAGCAGCTTTTACCTTCGTGAAGAGCAAAAACCTATTAAAGCCCGGATGACCCTAAAACTTTGCTTAGGAGTGCTGTAATTAGAGCTTGTGTCTCTTTACTACAAGCTTAAAATCTCCTTAGCAAACCTGGAAGCTTGGCTCTAAAATCAGGATTCCTGTTAAGATGCTGTGCTAGTTAAGCTCTGCATTTGTCAAAACAATTGAACCAACACTGATAGGGAACCAGAAACAAGAAAGGAAAAATTGGCCAAATTCCTTTATCCAAATACTTTTACAGCATGAAAATTGAGCTAATAATGCTTCTGCCTGGTTAACAGCTGTCAAAGGATGACAAATAAGCTACAGGGAACGTAGTCAATCAATCACCGCTTTTAATGTGGTGTGAAATCCATAAAGGCATTTATACTGAATCTTAGTGTGTTTTATGGAAAAATCACTGGTAGTTGTGTTGAAGAGATGCCAATTTTTAACAAGCAGCGTCTGGTGCTTTCCGGGCCACTCTATGCATGTGTGTCCTGTAGGGAAACATGAGCTTGCACTCCGTTTGCCTCTGGGAATGCATGTTTAGTTACATTCCCTCTGCTTGAGGTGGGTCACCAGAACATAAGCTTCATTCACAAAACCACATCTGAGCCCCATCCAATTCTTCTCTGTCGGGGACTGCAGTTTTTACCTGCAAGCAGCACGATGGCTCCTCTCCTGGCAAAGTGCACACGCTGCAGCCCTGCAGATGGAGGGCATCACCAGGGAATATAACCTACTGATTTCATGACACTGCTTTTCTAAGACAGCGAAGCAGGTGTATCACTATTTGCAGGGCTGTGGCCCTAAGTTCTGTGCTGTATTCTTTAACCAGGGGGTAAGGCTAACACTTCCCTGCAAGACACAATGAGGTATTAATGTGTGTGAAGAGCTCGGTGTTGAACCTCAGACAGAACAGCCTATATATAGCTATAGAGAGCAGCTTTATAAATCATAGAATCATAGACTCATAGAATGGTTTGGCTTGGAAAGGAACTTAAGATTATCTAGTTCCAACCCCCCTGACATAGGCAGGAACACCTTCCACTAGACCAGGCTGCTCAGAGCCCTGTCCAACCTGGCCTCGATCATTGTGACTGATAGCATTGGGAAATTAAGTGCTCAGTGAGTGTGCACAGAGAATGTGTGGCTCAGGTTGCTGAAGGATTTGTGCTTCCCTGTGGCCCTGCTCTTCACTGGGGTTTGTTGGATGGATACAGCTGGATACAGCTGGATACAGCTGTGGTGGTTATGGTCTGTGGCATCCTCCTCATCCTGCCCCAGAGGAGATATACTGTATCAGGTGGTACTAATGTATGGGATAAAGCCCCCCTAGGTCACCCTCCTCCTCCAGCTCAGCAGACCCATGGCAGGTTTTAGGTTGGTGAGTGAGTCCTGGGTGAGCGCAGAGAAGCTCATCCTGCCCAAGGCATTCATACATGAAAGGAGAGCAAGTCCCAAGGTTTTCTGCCATTGTCTAAGGTGAAAACACCATGTGAAACGTAACTCAAGACACTCTCATCTTTATATCTCCACCAGTTCATCTGACTATCAGAATCAGGCCAGCCATTAAGGACCGGTCTTAATGGCAATTTTACACTATCTAAATCTACAGTGCTGGGGACCTGAGTGGGTGACAGCTCATTTCCCATAAACTCACAACCACTCGAACATCGCTCCTCTTTCTCATGACAAAAATTCATATTGTCATCTAAGGCTGACCTGGTATGCTCCATCAGGTGATGTTTTTCATTAACTTTATAGAGAGACAAGAACAGAAACAAGACAGTGCCCCAATGATAAACTGGTGTGTAACTTCCATGCATAAGAATGCTAAGAAATTAGAAAAATACTGAATAGTCTTACTGTTTCCTTCTCTCCTGGTTACCTTCACCTAGTAATGTGTAGAGGTGAGCAACTACTATGCCTCAAATCAAGCATTTACTCAGTTTCATAATGTATCTTTCACAAGTGAGTTAAGGCTCCCACTTTCTCATATTCCACAGTATAAGACTTAAACAAATTAAGGCAATAGAAATTATTAGTGGTAGGATTACACTTAGAATATCTTCCTAATGTCTTCACACTGAATTCTCCCTTTCAAACTGGGAAGGGCACAGGCACAGTCATAACAGGTCAGTCCAAAATAGAAATTAAATGCCTCAGGACGGCTCTAGGGCTAACACTGGTGGCATGGTTCCTGTCCAGCCTGATGCCATCAGTATAACAAAAGCTGTGGTTTCAGACGGGTTCCTTACGAACATTAGTTCAGAGTGCAAAGACTCTCCATCAGAACCAGGCTCTGTGGAGGAAATGACCAGAGCTGAACAAGCATGGTGGTCAACCCTATTTAAAAAGAAGGTCACCTGTAAGGCAAATATATATTATACACTGTCTGCAGCCTGATAAGCCAGTGAACAAATATGAGCATTGGACTTCCAGCCCCTTAGCTCTCAGAAACAGAACAGTTCCTGAATTGTTTCTGAATTTATAATTTAAACTGTGTAACATGACACTACTACTAAATATATCACACCAAACCAACATTCATGCTTTCTTTGCTCTATGTATTCATTTTCCTCTTTTATCTCAGATCAGCTTCTAGCCTCCAGAAATTGCATCTTACAGTAATATTGTATATTAGTGATATACAAAGTTTGGAGGCTTTCCTAATATAACCCCTGCGTTCCAGTGTGTTGCTCTTTTATTCAACTAAACAAACATACTATGGCCTTGTGCTTCTCCCTTTCACTCCTGTCGGAAAAGATGCATCATTTGTTTCATTAAGGTCATACCTTGTAAAACACTGGTTTTCCTACTGGATGACAAGTTCCCTCAGCTTCCACTGAATTCAGTCACGGTGGGGGATGCTGATGAGTCCGAGCTTGAGTTCTCAGCTAAGTGAAGCATTTGGGATTTATTTCAGTCCCACTGAAATCAGCGGGACATAAATATAGTTTTAAACAAACATTTAAGTGCTCTGCCAAATGCAGCCAGACTGCTGAACATAGGTCTCCACAAGAAACTGCTTTCTATTTCTTGCCATGATAACTTATTTTGACACATCGTTGCGGTACCAAGTCAGTCAGACCGTCTTTAACACATTACAACCAAGAGAGAAGTCAGCCTGCAATGCTGAAACTCGTGAATAAGGATCATCTTGGAGTCATAGTTCTGAAAACCAGCTACACCCATTTTCATATTAAAAGCGCGGTGCCCCTATTTCCAAGAGCTCTTTCACTTGTATCTCTCCAAGGAAGCTCAGACCAGGAGTTAGGCAGCTGATGAAGAGCCGGGTGCACAGACTTACAGACACATATTTTGCCCATGTGTGGAGCAGTCAATATCACACATGAGATGCCCATTAGGTGCCCAAAGGCAGGAACATGCCTAAGGAGCACGGGGGCCCACTTACGCACCACAAAAACTTCTGAAGACTGCTGTGGCATTGACCAGAAGTTTTATACAGCCAAGTGTA
>WTXV02034762.1:6744-30432 GCA_009823435.2 Nymphicus hollandicus | reverse complement strand
ACTTAAGTATATATGCAAATACTAAATTCCCAAGTTATTAGGGAGTATGATGTTAGGGAGCTTCACAGATTTTAATTGCATGTGTTCTTGCAACATAAACACTACCTTCTGAGAAGGGCCCTTGCAATCTCAGGAAAGATATCTAAGGGATGTACATGTAATAATGGAGACAGCAGTTTCAGCAGTCCTCAGTACAAATATGGTACTATGAACATATCAACATATACATGTGCAATTATAAAATGGATACTTATGCCTAAAGGGACATTTTGCTATCCATTTTGTTTAATGCTTAGAAGGTTACATGGCTTCTTAAGAAGCTCCTGAAGAAGAATTTTATCCCTCCCCTTTCTGAGCTCAGTGCCAGTTCCTCCAGCCATCAATCAACATTTTACTGGAGAAGGTCTCTGGAAGCTTTGGCAGCTTTCAAGAGCAGTTAGAGATCACAATCCATTAACCTGAATCTGAAAATTTGTGTAAAAATGTATCACCTTCTCCAGGAGGAGGATTTTCAGAACCACCATCTCCACGGGTTGGCTTTGACAAAGATTCACAGGTGACAGATTTCTTTGCTGAGCTTTCATGATCTAGACACTACTGGGCATATAACCAAGATGTTCTGCTTTGAACTATGCGCCACTTTGGAAATTTAATGACTTTTATTCAATCAGTCTTAGGAACTGATTCTACAACAGCAGAATTTTCTCTTAGAAATCTTCCTACTTCCATTCTCCCTTACTCACCTTGCACCAATGTGCTGGGTCAGAAGTGCAGACTTTAAAATGGTATTACTGGAATGAATGGCTATAAAACCAGTTCCCTACTCTGCTGTCTGCACGTGCTAACAGCAAAGACATGCCATTTTTAAGTGTGCTACTTAATGAAGAATCAGCATGATTCAAGGGAAAAAACAAATAACTATTTCACTAAGAGTTTTATTTCTAAACGTTTAATAGCAGTGGCAGAAATTTACAAAGTGCATCTATTTTACTGTTACTGCTGCAGATAAATGAGTAGAGTTATAATGAATGAATCTATTTCTAATAGAGACAGTAATATTGTAAGTGCTATAATGTACAGATGCTCATTTCTGTCATTAATTAGGTAAAAGACTAGCCCATTTTTCACCTGCATGGAGTCCAGGTATATTTTCTTTTGTTTTTACGTAACAATTACAAAATGCAATAATTTTGCTGCTTTGAATCATTTCACCCTCTCTGAATCACCTTTAGTTATCCACATTTTAATCCTCTGAATTCCAAGAATAGTAATCATGAAGTAACACAAATTAAAGAAGAAGTTGGGTAATTCTAAGAAACATAAAACGATTCTTCATTAAATCTAAAGATACTTGAAAGTTAAGTAAATTGGGTTTTAAGAAAACAAAGCTCCTTGGTGCAGAAGCACCCTCTAATGGCTGTCTACTCACTGCTCTGTATAGCAACTAGAAAATCAATTTAATAGCTCTCCTAAAAAGGTAGGGAAACTGCTAAGATACAAGAGAAATAGAAAGGTAAGTATATACATGCATGCACACACATATTCAAATTTCACATATATTGTGTTGCATATCCTTAACACAAAAAAAGAGCAACATAAATCTGATAAACTTTTTAAATTAGAGCTGGTATTTCCTGTAAAAACAATATTCTCAATTTAGTAGATGAAACAGCTTTTTACGGTTACCCAGGTTTTAATTATTCTTCACAATTTTAAGATAAAGAGAAACTGACTTTCCTATCTTATCTCAGTTAACTTTTACAAAAGAAAACTAGTCCCAAAAGGCTTTAGAAAAATGCTCTAAGTCCAAATCACACAATAATTTAGGCTGGAAGAAACACAGAAGTTATTGGGTCCAACCCCCTGCGCAGTTGGCCAGCTCTGAAGTTAGATCCTGATAGTGGAATACTAAGTTAAAAAAGCTAAAGCTGTACTAGAGATACTGGAAATGTAAATGATTTCTGCTGTCTAAAAATATGCCTTAATACATTTTTTCCTTCTATTCTATGGCTTTGCAGACTTCTTTTTTTTTTTTTCCTGAAAATACCCCAAATTTGTTCATACGCCTGCAATATTTTCCTTCCACACTAGAATCTGTATTTAGCGTACAGTCCTTTATTAACTGTTAAGTATAATATCTCAGTGGCAGATAGAGCAGTTAATAACATGAAAGTAATGAGGCTAGCCGACCAACTTGCTTCTCAACATCACTTTTCAAATCTCTTTGGGCTAAATTTTCAGCCAGTGTGTGTGGGGAATTAGCCATAGAAATCCCATTAACGTTAATGAATGTTTCATGGTTAACTCCCCATGCTCTGTGCTGAAGATTTACCCCTATATCTCTAAAATAAATACGTGCGGATGCCAAAATTCTTTTTATAGAGCCTGAAGAAATTAAGGACTCTATTCTCAAATAATTGACTTATGCACATGTATCTTTTCCCCCCATGGATCGTCTTCTACATATCATAATGGGTGTAATGTCTGCATTATCCTCATTGAAAAGATTATCCAAAGTGCATGTTTACTGCATAAAGGCTGAGTTTAGTTAATTGTGTATATTACTAAAGTAATATATATCGAGTTGGATTTGTCTTACAGATGCGTTGCACAGGTTGAAACTTTGTATCATTAAGAACAGCATGTATTTGTATTTACATTTCTGAAGAAAATACAGTATTTAGGAAAGTCATTAGTCTGAAAGAAGCGAAAAGTATCCTTTATCCGTACAGAAAGACAAAATACAACTAAAGCAATAGAAGCCTCTGCAAGCAGTGGCTGAGTCACCATTTAAAGATGGTGAAGAATGTTTGTAACATCAACTATGAAAATGGGAAGGGTTTCCAGGATGAAAATCAGAAGCTGCCCTCTGATTCTGAAAAATGTGTCTGCATGTGATACTTCTGTCATCTTTTCAACTTCAACTTGCAAGTTCCTTGCTGCTTCTACAGTTTTCATTTGGAAGCCTACTTGCCTAGATGAGCACGCCATTTCAAGCTCCATGACAGCGTAAAAACAAAGTGCCAAAACAACTTATTTGCCAAAGCACTAAAATTCATGTTTATAGATTTTTGGCTTCACTGGTATTAAAGTACATGCATAAGTGCTTTATTTATCTGAGGGCTGCAACTGCCCATAAAGACATAAAATAATGTTGACCTTTTACTATACTGAGACTCTCCCAAGCTTCTGATGCATTTCAGATATGTCTCAATCCATTAAGCCAATGAATCATTTCAAACCATATTCATTTGCTAAAATTTGGGAAATAAATCTTCAGTAAGACTCTTCAATGCCTTAAAATTACTATTCTTGGAGATCAGAATAGAACAGGTCAGGTATAATACCCAACTGTCTACATCTTCCCTAGAAATAGCTTATTAGAGTGTTAGCACTATAACCTCCAAGAGGACAGTCTAACTCCTTGAGCACAGGACCAAAAAGTTATTTACATGGAGTCTGTGCGGAGTGTTTTATCTGAAAATAATATACCAGTGAAATGAAGAGAGAGAAAACCCCCTAAAATTATGTAGTGAAACCATATTTGAGAAAATACACTCAGAAAAACCACAATCCCCCTCGTTATATCTGGAGCTGAAGATGGCGTGTTCAGATAGAACTTCTTTTAGCTTATGTGCAGACTTTTAAAATCATTTCTAGGTCAAAGATTAAATGTATAGTCCACCTTAGAACACCAAACTATGTGACTATAAACCAATCCTCTTTCAATAGCAACATATGTAGACAGATTCCCTCTTTCCATTGAAAGGTCTTTCATATAAGCCTTTCATAGCCAAGATAAAAAAGGGAACTTTCCTGGTAGCATTCTTCACAAAAACGCTTTCAGCTAGAAGTGGGGAATCTGGAATGAGGTAAGGTCAGGCTGGTGGGGGTGGGGAGGAGAATCAGTCATGTAAACAGGTTTTATATTGCATTTATTACAAACTCCCCTTATTTTCACATGCTTCTTTGGAAATTAGCACAACCATGACTGGATTAATTCTCTGTGGGTTTCCCTCTGTACTATTATTGAGCAGTCATGGGAAAACTCTGCCAAATGAGTATGGCTCTAGTGAAGCCATACATCTATGAAGAAGGGCAATCACCAGAACACAGGGTTTGTCTAAAAAAAGACATTCAAACAGATAGGGCACTTAAGCTGACCTCCCTGAAGTGATGTCCTCATACTTTAATTGAGCTGAATTTTTGATGTTTTATGTCACTCTAAGTGAAAAGAAGTAATTTTATAGAGAATGTTTGTTGCTTTTCTGGTTTTACAGACATATTCCTACCTATTCTTCAAGCAGCCTGTCATGTTTCATCCCTCACTACACTGCTTCACATCTGAGCACCTGTGTGCCCTCCACGGCTCCAAGACTATGTGGACTAGCTCAAGCCTCCCTCTTTAAAGTGTTGTAAGACAAACAGGAATGTCTCTTTTTGGTACAGTGAGAATCACAAACATTACAGCAGCCATGTCTTTTGCACACCTACAGATCATGAGAAAATAAAAGGCGAAGACTTGGGCATGCCTGCTGCCACATCCAGCATTTCCTTCCCAATGGTTCACAGTTGCTGTTCCCTTTCCACTGCTGCATCCCCAGAGAGAGATGATGTCCTAGCATACAGCAGCAGTTCTCTCTCTTTTTAGTTTGTCCAGTGGTTTTCTGAACACAGTTTTCAACATCTCCTGGGAATCTGCCTCAAGACAACATACTCCAGCATCAATACATTCTGCAGGGGTTTACTCTGAGCAATTAAACCACTGACATCTGTATTTGGCAGTATCAGCTGAAGGGATTAAGTATATTTGTCCATACCTGATGCTGTGTGCTTGTGGCATTCTATAAAATATTCTTTCCTATCAAAATTTTTGTTTCCATAAGGTAATGGGGGAAGAGAAGAGAGGATAGGTACTTTTGTCTTCCCAATGCCACTTAAGTACATTGAGCACTCTATTTATGAAATGTCCCACTGCTGCTGTATTTCACAGCAGCCTCCTCCCCAAAAGCACCAGAAATTTCCACAACAGTCCCAACAGCTGTTTCTCAATATTCAACTAGCTTGCAACTGACTGGCATCAAGCAAGTGTAACGAGCTTTCAGATGGTAATGGCAAAATGCCTGCCAAGAACTCCCCTATCTATCTGTGGCAGCTCTGGAGTGAGTTCAGAGACAGACGGACAGTAGCCTGCTATGCTGAATTTTTGCTTCCACCAGTGGTCATCCAAGTCATGCATTACTATACTGCTTCCCCATATATATCTGCAACTGGCTGATCTACCCCTGAAGCAGCGCTCCACTAAATAAAGCCGCTTCAGATAATGTCCTGGGGAAGTAACTACTCTATTCACCTACTCACTCCTTCTCCTTCATTAGCTGTATGTCCACAACCTCAAAAGCTTCATGAAATCACAAAGCCAAAACCATCTCTCCACATGACTACACATGCATGTGCACAATCTTATTTGCATTAATGATTATTATGATCTATGACATATCCTCTTTGCTGGCTTACAGCAGTTCAAAATGTAATGGCAAAACTAATGGACATAGGGAGAGGAATAGTGTGAATTCTCCAGCTTCATTCCGAAACTTAAAATTTCTGCAAGTATTCCAGGCACTGACGTACGGAAAAAAAAGCACAAATATGCAAAAAAGCAATTGATACACAGCATGGAACTGAGCAATATAACATTGCACTACAGGTCCTACCACCAGGATACTCAGTGGTTAAATCACAAAAGCAGGGAACACAAAATACATCACTCTAGCATGTAGAGTGGCATTTAAGTTTGATATAGTCAAGTTGCTCCACACAGAGTAAACAAACTATTCCGGTTCCCCCAAGTACTCTTCATATCTGGAAACACCTTTCTATACAGGTCTTTAAGGATCAGGGAAAGCCTGGGGTACTGCAATTCCTGCATCAATACGTGGTTTAGGGCTTTTTAAGAGAATTCGTTGCAATGAAGTCTCAGCTGTCTTGGCCTTTGTCCTTTCCAAAGATTTCTTCATGAGATATGTGATATTTAGCAATCACATCCCTCATTTGTCAGCCTTCTTTCAGAATTGCAAAACACACACCTAAAAACTATTCCATTGCTCGATCACGTTAACACAAGTCATATTAATTGAGAATCTGTTTGTGTAATTACACGGGAGAGGTGCTTTGCACAGCAGTTAAAGCACATGCAACATCTATAATGAGCAACCCTATGTGTAAGATATTATTACAGAACAGGGTTCTTGGTCTGAAAGTAAGAAGTAATTTAAAAATTGAGGCCAACTCTTTGGTGTGTTCTAGGTCACATAAATTATTATTAGGACCTGATATATTTAAATAACAAAGCACATGAAATCATTTTATCTGACTCAGTAGGAACAATCATTCTAATAGCATTTGCTGAATAAAGTCAAACACACTTCTTCCAACAAGTTCATTACAAATATATCATTTGCATGTGCCAACCAGATCTCAATGGCTATTGCAAAACTTTGATTTGCTTTTGATGACTTCACCTAAAGGAATAAACATTAAGATATGAAAAATTGATTGCATCAAAGTCATAATGATTACTTTTTTTAGAGCTAACTCTTCTCAGTGATCCAATAAACAGTTGCACACACTCTGTGATAAAGATTTGGAGGCTAAAAAGAGCTGTTAGCAGGACAGCCCAACTGTCCTTAGGCAAGCAAGCTCCCCATTTACTGCTTGAAACAGGTAGCAATACTTGGAAATAACGTGCATATGCTCAGCAAAGCCATTTCTATATTTTCTTTTTAATTTTAGTATCAAAGTATTCCAAAGCTCAATTATGCTTCATTAGTGAAACTGTGACTATCCCACTTAATTATTTTAATATCTCAGGATTAGACAAAGGAATGCAGATTTTTGGTAAAGCACACAATGAAGGAAACACATTGACTGTTCCAAGAAAAAAAAAAAGGCTGTATTTCATGTTTTGAGCCAATCAACGATGAGCCACAGATATTGTATTACACATGATTGCTTTAATCCTAAAGCATTTCTGGTTGTGTTTGAAGTAACACAAGGGAAGCTTGTTTTGATATATTCACAATATGAAGCTGCTAGGAGATGACTCCTTGATTCACACAGTGTGAGTTAAGTTCTCTCTCCCCCTTTGAAACCCAAATAGGCAAATACTTGCAAGCAGACTTCAAGTCAAAATAACACAACAAATTATCACACAGCTCTTTCCTAAGATAGCCCTTTTCCTTCTGCATATCACAAAACCAGAACTACAGGCACACTCCCATTCGTCCTGTTACACATCTTTCATTCAGAACTGCTAGCTTCCCTGTGCGCATTTCTAACAAGTTTTTAAACACCGGTTTCACCTTCACTGCCTTCAGAAAAACTGAACAAAAAATACAACTTTACACAATGGCACCACCTAGTGCTTAAAATATCAATTTTCAATCCTTGCCTCAACTTTCCATTCACTAACAGTTGATAAAAAATATCTATTTAAGAGAGCACATATCTTGCAAATGAGTCTCATCTCATTTTCTGCCAGTTCGCACTTGTGTCTTTCATACCCTAAATTACCAACAACACGACCTCTGCAAGCATATTCTTAACTTAGCTAGCACTTGGTTTTCATTTAAATGAAATGCTTAGGTCCCCGTGGATGACCTGCTTTGGGATCTAAGTCAATAAAATCGTCTCTAAAGTAGTATTTAACTGGTTGGTTGAGTGGAAATTGAGCTATACAGATTTGTACTTTAAACCATTATTCAAGAAAGTACATTTCCTATGAAAATGTAAGTCTTGAAAAAATGTTTACTTAAAAGATTAAAGGCAGGCGTTATCATATCAGAAAAATGCATCACCCACTGCCCAAGCTTGTCTTTTATTGTTACAGGCAGGATGGCAGCCCTGCCGTTTACAAGTGTCAAACCACCTCTCTAATTTTACTAGGTACTTAAAGTTGTAAATAACTTTTCAAAACTTCACCTCTGTGAGCTGAATTACAAATAAATCTTCACCAGGTTGACTTTCCCTTTCTGGAGGTAGAAACTGAAGTAACTTTAAAGTAAAATATGGCTCAGTTGCTTAGACCTCTATTAACCTTTTCTTGAAAACAATTTTAAATTTTGCAGGGTGGATCTTTATCTTTGAAACAGAGCCCCTGCTATACCTAAGCCGGACCTTAAAAATACAAAATCTCTGGCCTTTGGTAGGAAAAAACTACCCTATTTTTCCATGCTCAAAAAGAGTAATAATAAAATAATCAGTTTTAGTAAATAAGGTCCACAAAACTTTCATTCCTACTTAGGATGCTCCAGTCTCCCTGCTCTCAATGGTGCTTAGGTGGTACTTAACCTGGTCAAGCCCCCTCCTTAAGGCACTATGCACCATACTCTTCAGCCTTGGGCATTTCAAATAAAAACATCCTATCATTCCCATACAAGCTTAGTCCAATGTACATTGCAACAGGGATTCAGAATAACCTTCCCAAATCGCTTGCTTCAGAGGTTGGAGGAAGAACAAGGACCACAGCCAGAGTTGTTCTCTCCATTACAGGTACAGCTGATCCAAAGTACAGTTCTCATATACAGAGTTTTAGGTAACAGGTATGTTTTGAAATGCTTAGTGCTAATGAAAGAAAGCATGGATATGGTCTCTATCCCTGAATCTTGGTTTAATGCTATGGTGGTTAAAGCAACCTGAGCCACATCAGAAAAGACTTTTTCAAAACCTCACCTTCAACACGCAGAAATTTTCTGCCCTTCTTGTAATACTGAAGGACTTGCACTGCAAAAATATTCCCATCCCATTAATCTCACTTCCTTTTCCCAATTTAAATGGTTAATATTTCTTCTCCATCTCATATGCTCTTCCTCACACACATCACCCTTGTTTCAGATGCAGTCCTCCTCTTTATTCTACTCTTCCATCTGCTAATTTCTTCTTTATCTCCTGCAAGCATTCATGTTATTTCATTTCAAAAACCAGTTAGACTTTTAAGTTGCTGACCATAATTAAGTCACATTTATTCAATATAAATAAAGGCAAAATCTATACAGGCAAATTTTATCAAAAAATACCTACACTTTTTCTCAGATATTTACAAAGGATTCCACTGCATAATGTTTGAGGCCCCTGAATTAGTGGTCCCACATCCCCATAAGTCACCAATATCATGAAAACAAATGCCTTCTAGAACCTTCTTGTGCAGCCTTTTTGTACACATTCTTTATAAACCTTTTGCCAAAATTTTTTAGCATTACACCTTCAAGGGAGCTCCAGGAGTTCAAGTCAGTGGGTTAAGGGAAGCATGGCACAGGGGAAACCAGAAGTGTGTTTTATATACAGGAGGGCACAACACCATCACTTATACTACTCTTAAAAGATGATGGGGTTCATTACAGACATCTCCAAAATTCCAGAATAGATTCCTAATGAAAGCATTTCAATTAGCTGGATATCCTGCACTCCGACTTGTTCTTTAGATTGCGAAATCTTCTCAGCCTTAAGAATAACACTACCTTGTTCACTATGAGATAGCACAAAACTGATTGTCAGGAACTGTGCTGCAACACCCAGAGCCCCAGCACAAAGGGGCCTGAGAACATACCCTCTTTAAAAAAAGCCAGAGTTGTTGATCTTCCTTCAGTTGTGCTGGTGCAACCCTTCATAAGGCCCTTCATAAGAAAAAGGTCCAATTTAAAACCAGTTCAATTCTCTGAGCCATCTCATCAGGCAACCCTACAAATAGTTTACTAGCGCAATTACGGTAGTGAAGTAAGAACAAAACTGTTCTTGCTGTGTCAGCTGGCAGGGCTGCCAAAAAGATGCCTCTTGAACTACATTCTCATGAGAGATATTATGTGAACCACTGATACCTGCAAGGTGTTTTCAGCTGGACAGTTCCATGAGGAGAGGATACCTCAGAAGGTGACCGGAACAGTCCTCCTGTTCCTCCCCAGCAAAGCGGTAGAAGCTGAGTTGGCAGTATTGCTAAGCCAGCCTACTGACTATCTAAAAGCTGCGACTGGGCAGAGAAGCTTTACCCTGAGATACCTGTACTCCTTCTTTTCCCCCACTGTTCATCCCCCTGGACTGCAATACCACAGGTATTGCATAAGAGTTTCTGAACAACCACAAGCCTGGCATATTAAGAGAAACCAAAACCAATCACAGTTTACATTAATACAACAGACTATAATCTCAGATGATTCAACTTGTTTTAATAAGCAGCAGAGGCTGTAACAACTAGAGACACTTCACAGTAAGAGGTTCCTCACATACTGGGCCATGTTTGCATGCTTTATTCTCATGTCCTGCCCATTTGTTCTTCACATGGTAGGAAGGGAAAACAACCTTCTCTATGCTAGCCCCTCTGGGAGGCCAAGAAAGCAGCAGCACATCAGCAAGTCTCAAATATCTTGCACTGAGTTGTAGGCAAGTAAACAAAAGCTTTTTCTACTCTTTTTCCCTTTCTGAAGAAAAGCTGGCAACAGAGCAATGAAAGTTATCAATTCAACCATTGAAGGGAAAGGAATAAACAAAGTGCAGACATTTTTGTCTTACCTGAATAAAATGGGATTAGAGGTAATCTGAAAATTTAAATTCACTGCACTGCTTAGTCATAGCCTAGGAAAATGAGCTATCCTGCATCAGATGAAAATTAAAAGGCAAATCTAGGCACAAATGAACACAAGGCGACACGGGAACTCCTCCTCCATGGACTGAAATGCCATAAAGGTGACAAATTCTTAACAAAAATGATAATGATGACAAAGGCAATGATGAAGAAAAAGAATAGTATTTTGACAAGCACATACACTAAAAGCTGTTCAACACTGGGCTTGTACAATGAAACCTAGAAGCGTGGCAGGGACTACCAGCAATCCCTGCTAGGATGAAGGCCCTTCACATGAGACTGCCACTACCCAATTCCTAAAGTAAATATGAGAGAGCAGAACAACCAAATACATAATCCTGATGAAATTATCATAATTGGAGAGAACTGTCACTGACTGCATGCAAAATGTAATTCCATTTGCATGCACGTGTCAGAGCTATGACTCCTGTTCAAGACATACAACCTAATTAGATCTGAACAAGCTTAGAAGTTTTTGAGAACTCTAAGTCCTTGTTTGAGTCCTTTATAAGCAGAGAAGTCCCAATTGCAAAGCCCCTGGTTTCCCTGCAGGTAGAAGAATACTGTAAATAAATCCCATTAAAAATATCTTTGTTGCTGGAGAACGTATGTAGGTGAACTGGGCATCTCTGGACAGCTGAAGTATTGCAGTACTCATGGCATTAAATTGTTTATTCTTTATCTGCAATGCTTTTGAATGGGGACACTGAAATATTGAGGGAGAAGACAAAGGACACAGATGCTGTAGTTCAGTGTGCCAGTTCTTGAACAGGGCAGACTATCCCTGGACAGATGCAACAGCTCTCATTCCAGATGTCCACCTAATTCTCTTTCTTCTGGGCATGAAGGGCTTCTCACCCTGTTGCAGGCTCAGCTACTTGTGAAATGAGTATTTCACACTCCTGAACTGATGCAAGGTACAGCTCAGTGCCAATGGTATGCTAGCTTGAAATGGTATTTTAGTTTTCCTTCAAATGCCAACCTGTAATTTGTGGAGCTGCTACATAAGCAACCAAATTATCCCTGAAGCAGAGGCTGTGCAATAACCAGAACAACCATCCGAAGATAAACTGTCCCAGATTGTGAACTAGATCCCTGAGCCATCCCTGTGAGTCCCAGTTTAGAAGCAGCAGCACTTGGTGCTCTGTCTGGTTGATTAATGCATATTCCACCTTAAGGGGAGCCTGAAGATATTTCTAAGAGTTTGATGAGTTCATAATGATGATTGCTTAATGCAGATGGTCACGCATCATCTTTCCTTTCCAAGTAGATTTACATAGCAAATATGAAATAAATAGCCAAAATTTTGTTGCATCTAGAAAGGGGAGTTCAGAAAATGAGCTCCTCCTTAAAAACCAAAAAGCATGCTAAGCTGTTGTGCTGCCTAGCAGTATCAATTTGTACCTGTGGTACCTGATACTGCATATGGTACCTGATACTGCATAGAAGGAAGACATTACTGCTGTATTCCACCACTTAACTTCACTCAGTGAATTGGGATTTCTCTTCAACAAGGGCATGACACATGGAAATCCAAACAACAGGAGGCCCAGACTAATTCAATGGATCCATGATGATAAACAGTTTAGGAAAGGAGAATCAAACAGTGGTGCTGAAGCATGTTATCTGTAACAATTTTCCAGGTACTCACAGAGGGGAAGAGTGACTGACTTTGATTTTAGGCTTTATATACTGATCAGTCAATGAAGTATAACTCATTAAAGGAGGGTTTGTTATTAAGAAGAAAAACAGTGTCAAAGCAAAACTAATGGAATGGGAATGATTCTCTGTGTAAGCTGTGGCAAAGACCTCTTTTTTCATACTAGGAAAAAGTCCATAATCACGTATGCTGTTGCTCTGCACTACTACAGGCTATTAAGTTTTATTCAAGACATTTGATTTTTCTTTTCTTCTGTTTCAGACTTGACTTTCCCTCTTCTCTTTGTAGCTCTCACTGCACCTGACAGAACAAGGCAGACTTCTTGCTCTGCCTTACAGCCTTATGCCATGTCAGTCTAGATATTGATAGGATCACTCAGGATCAGTCTTTATGAAGAAAGTTCAGCTGTGTCCCTTGTGCCAGGAGTCAATCTCTGCTCATTCTCTCTCTGTGAGGAAAGCTCACATGAAGTCGGGTCAGTGGCCCAAAAGTGAGACAAGTGCATTCAGTAAAAATGCAAGCTTTGGAAAGCTAACTGTTGAACTTGAAGGTCTCACAACACATAGTCAAACTCCAATTTTTCAAATCATAATTTAAAATGTCTGCTCCGAAGAACAGAGATATCAGTGGCTTTGGGATGTGGGAAAAACCTTACAATATTTTATGAAAAAGAAAGCCCTCAGCAATTTTTCCTAGCTTCATCCTTAGACTGGCAAAATCCTTTTTTCTTGCAAAAAGCAACAGCCCTAGACAAACACTAACACTTCAGTTACAGCAATTAAAGTCATAACCAACTGAAAGTAAGTTCTTACAACAAAGACTTAGGCAACCTTTCTGACCTCACCTACAGCAAATTATTCAGTCCACTGAACAATTTCATATGCAGTTACATATTTGGAAATGTCATTTGTTCTTTATATTTGCCTAAGTGACTCTTGAATTTATGTGGGCTTGGATAGAAATGTTATGCTGTACACGACACCTAAGCAAAGTGTTTGGCAGCAGGTAAAATCCTTCCTAATATAATATTTATGTTGAGGGGACTACATCAGTCTTTATTAAAAGTATGGGGTATTTTAGTACCCCATAAAATTGTGTTTATTCTTTATCCTTACAAATGTAAATACAGTTTGGGTATCCTCTCACAAACAGAGGATTTTATGTTTATGTTACCTCTCTCTTGAAACAACCCAGCAATTAATATTTTCTTATTCAAGGCTACTTCTTATATTTAACATTACTGATATTAAACAGAATTTAAATGAGTTATCTGAACCAGAAGAGGCTCTGAATTCTGATTTAACTCAGGATAAAATTATTCTTTGTTCCACAAAGAGAAAATGGCCCACAATAAAATTATTGCCGCAAATCTTCCCTCACCTCTAAAATCAAGCCTGATATTTCATTACATTTCCTCCTTCTTCTGCAGCTTGAGGAATGTTAACTGTGCTTGTCTTCACAGTGACAAACATGGATGACAACCAAGGAAATGACTACAATAAAAGTCTGATCTGCCTCCACTAAACACGTATACTTCAGCTTCAAAACAACATGCCACTCAAATTGAGTAAACCCTACCTGACACAAAAATTAGCAATGTTTGTCATGTCAGAACACATTTTTGGACTAAATTAAACAAGCGAGTCTTGCCTTCATCAATTCTTCTAAAAGAAAAAGAATACTTAGCAGCTTAAGAAGCAAGTCCATGTAATGTGTTTCTGTCACTTTTTCTTAAAGAGAGAGTTCTGGGCACTTGCGAACTGTTAGAATTAGTATGTTTTTTAAATGGCATCTAGATTCTTGGTGGATTTCACTAGCAGTTGTGTTTGCAGCTTTGAAGTCTCCTCCAGGTCTGTCATTTGGTAAGGCTGTTGACGGGTGCCTGGGGTGCTTTGTCCTCCGGGAGGCTATTTTCCTTTAATTCATCTCTGATTAGAAGCAATTTATGCATTTTCATCTGTTTTATGTAAAGATCAAAGGGATCACGGATCCCAACGTTGACCTTATTATAGGCAAAAGAGGCAGGCTGCACATTTTTGCTTGGTTTCAGTTTAAGCCTCAAAGCACCCGTTCATACTACTCAGTTCTTAATATATCTCTCATAAACCAGCATTTTATACAGAGACCAAGTAGTACCTATTCTCTTGCCTGTAAATACATGCATACTTTTATATTTATATAAAACAAAGTCGTGGGGCGAAATTCCCATTTTCAAATCTGTTAAAGATAATTATTTGCTCAATAGCAAATTGATCAAAGACATAAAAGATTAAATTCAACGTTGCTATAAGAACACTCTTAATGGTCCCACTAATAAATTTGTGACACTTCATCCAATCACAAACTGATTTAACTGCCCTGTGTCTGAAAATTCTTTCAATGCTTTCTCAATTTGTTGCTGTCTTCAAGTTGCAATAAAGACTGACTTTTAGGCAGTTTAAATAGAAAATTTTCCACACACAAGGACAACTTTAAAATTGATTCTAATACAATCAACAGTCAGTAGCCATTGATACTAACATTGTTGTCATCAACACAAAAGCAAGAATACATACAGCACTGAGACCTACTTTAACTGAAAAGAACTGCACAAGGAAGTTTTATTTCTATTTTTTTAGGCAAACTCAGTGCATATGCCAACAAACATGTGGATATGGGAAACTTCCAGGATGTTGTCCCAAGCCAGTAAACACACACTGTAAATGCAAAAGGCCACTTCTTACTTCCAGTCAGTTCAACCTGACTCCCTCTCTGTAAGGCCCAACTTTTCCTTTTTCTTACTAATCATGTGTAGAACAGGATGAAAATAATGTGAAGACCATCAGACAGAAGGGGGAAGAAGCCCATCAAAAATCCACTTTGGTGGAAAAGGCATAGCACTATGTTTGGGAAGGTTTCTCACGTCTCATTAGGAGAATAAAGACTGCCATGGATGGTTTGTCATTTTAAAGACAAAGAATTAGGATTGTACTTAGTAAGCAATGTCCTGAAGAGGATGTTCCAAACGATGGACTCACAATATATGGCGGCTCTTAGCTTAAGAACAGTGAAGTCTACCCCTACCAATTTTATAAACTTCACTAAAAACCATCATGGTCATTCTTTCACAAGAGTGACAGAGGGGCGAAGCAACAGAAGTGCAAGAGAACAGTGTTGAAAAAAAAACAACCCAAACCAACCAGGAACCATACAGCTTATTATCAGGATAACTGAAATGAGACAAGAATATTTGTATGGTGGAAACCAGTAAAATATCCATTGCATTGTAAAGGACTTTTGTCATTTTCTCCTTGAGGCCCCTATTTATGCCAACCTGACTTACCACATGCCATTTAAAAAAACAGACCACCACTTCAGGGGACTTCTTCCCATTCTACTTATGAAACTTGTGACACTTTCTATGGATGTCAAAATAACAATTCTTAAATTCATTACAATGTTCTCAGACACTTTTATGCTTCCATAGTAGCCTTTGTTGGGATTTTCCTGGTTATTCTCAGTCTCCCAGAGCCAGACATGCGGTAACTCAGGCTGAGTGCAAGTAGGGACCTCGAGGAAAAGATTACGATGTCCATTACAAGATAAAGGCCATATCTGGTACTTTCCGACATTTCAAAAATACTTTAAAAACACTTTTAAAAACTTAAAAGCCACAGTTCCAGAATCAGAGAGGCTGAATTCTCAGCTGCATCATTAACACCACGGTGCTAAACTCGGGTCTTTGCTAGTTTATAATATATCAAACCCAAAGAACATGCAGAAGAGGTTCCAATATCCCCCCCACACCCCTCCAAAATACACAAAACAAGCCCAGCTTATAGGACAATATAGAAAATAATGACAGTAGAGAACCTCAGGCTGCCAATCCTACCCAAAGAAAAAAAATAATAACTAAGCTTTCCAAAAAAGTGTCTGAATTCAAAACAAATTCTAAGACAAAAGCAGCCATAGGGAAAGAACCACACTGATAATGAAAACACAATTAGTAAAGCTCTTTAAATTTCAACAGGCAAGGAAACTTATGAGATACTTAGGGATGAGCATTCCAGGAGAAATGGAAAAACTACGCAAAGAAAAAAATCACATGCTGCTTTTAAAAGACAAAAATTACCTCGAGAAAACAGGCAAACCTCCAAATTCATGCATAAGGAGCAACAACCCTCTTCGTTTTTCAAGTCTGACCTACCCATTGCCTAGGGATTCCTTAAATCATATTCAAAGACATGCAATCAAGTTTATATGATAAAGGAATGGGACGAAAATGCCCAAGGCTAAAAGTATTATCCAATTTGGGAAAAGGAGAAAGCAGTGTGGCAGGGGGAGAACAGGAGATGGGACCCTACCTTTCCTTCCTCTCAGAAAACTTGTTACAAAGTCACACATAGAAAGGCCTTGTCTGATTTTTGGTAGAATTTCTGGTTCTTTGACCACTTACCAGAAATCAAGCAGAAAAATTATCTTGGAATCTATTAAAATCTGAAAGGCCATAAAAAAATTATATTGACATAGGGAAAAAAAAAATAAATAGGAATTAAATGCCGGATGCTTGGGGTTTGGTTTTGTTAAGTTTTTTTTTAAATCACTTTATGCTCCTCCCTGAAAAAATTTCCTTGGATTTTTCTCTGACCCCTCAGACCAAGTCATTTGACAAAAGGGGAAACAGGCTTGACTGGAAAAGAGAAATTCCTCATGAGAAATTCCTTACAAGAAACAAAATTTGTCTGCTAAAAGCCCTTGGCCTAGTTCTCTTTCTGTGGAATCCAAGAGTTCACTCCAAAAAACTTGTGGAAACACTTGGCATTCATATGTTTTAATTAAGTAGAAGATAAGTTACCTAGCTAGTCTTAGAGAAAGACTTACACAGTTTGTTTCCACATTGCCATGAGGTATTATCTAATGCTTTTGTTTATTTTAAATCTAAAGGCCTGTTACAGAAATAAACCGAACTGCTCCATTGTTGTCATGATGTATGATACTGATGAGCATCATACAACACAGTCTGATTAATTTTAGACAAAGCCTTATTGTGCTAAATATTAATATCTCTAAAATAGTCTTCCTAAATATGAAGTGCCTCTAGCACGTAAACCTAAGACACACCAGCTTGCCCATGAAAGTACAGCAGGCATCTGGCTCCAGTTATATGAAGCATTGATGAAGCAACCAGTGCATCACACTGCACACAGGCCGCACAGGCTTGCCAGACCAAGTCCAGCTCAGCAACTCCTCCATCCATTCATTCTTCCAGCTTCAAATGCCGCCACAGCTCGCAGCAGGATTAAAGCCACGCAAAGGCTGCAAAGCTCCACCTTCCACAGCAGGGCAGAAAATCACCTCCTGTAGTTTTAAACCTCAGTCGATGTCCCTGAATTCAGAGGAGGCTCTGCAAGGCAGTTCAGAAGCCAACTTCAAACTGTTGTATGCTCACAGAAACCTCTTGACCCTGGACATCAGGGAAACAGCCACATTTAAAAATGTCCCAATGGCCTCTCCAAAACAACAGACACAAATTCATGGATATGAGGTCGGTTGATCTCTGTCCTGCTGTTTTGACAAGGGGTCAGAGCAGTTAGGGCAGAAACATCCCCCCCTCGACTCTGCTGTTGTAAAATGATGAAGTCAATACAGCAACGTATGCAGCACTCAGCTGCACAGCTGTGTTTTCAGACATTCTCATTCCCTCACATTTTGTGTAGTACTTAACTTTCATTTACATCATTTATAGAAAAACTGCAGGCAAAAATTAATGTATTTATTCCAAGGTATGTCTACAAACTAAACTCGCAGAGGAAGCCACCAAGTATTTTTTCATGAGAATTTGGTATTTTATTTAAGATAAACATTTGCTTGTATGCTAGTTAATGCAGCTGCTTTTATTGACACTGAAAGAGTGAATGAGGGTTTTTTTCCCCACTATTCCAAACCACAAAGTATCATGTCAACTACTGGAATAGACTGCTTTGCAGAAATGTCAAGGTAGTGGTTGGACTGATTTCATTTCACACAAAGCCCAAGAAAACAGTCTGGAAAAGCCCAGTGATGGTGCTCTGCTGCAGACCGAGTGGCAGAGCATGTTGCATCATCCAACAGGATACACTAGTGACAGAGATCTGATGTATGAATAATGTAACCATTGCACTGGCAAAAAACAAATACGATGCTTACATGTATTTTTATAGAGGAATGATCTGTCCTTGATTGCTCAGACACCTGATAAATGTTTTTGCATATTATGCCTCACACACATCCCAACACAAATGTAAACGTGATGACGGATACACTCTTTGGAGATATGACCTCTGTGATATGAAGTCTATCCTGAACTACTGCAACAGCTACAAGAAACATATACATGCCCTGGCCTAGCGAAGGCAAAAAACAAAGACGTTTCCTGTATTTGGCATATATTTCCTGGCGTTTGAGAACAGAGAAGCAGTAGATACTTTCTGATTAGGCCAACAATGTCTGAATAATGCTGAAGGAGGAATTTCAGAGAGTGGGATATGGGTATTGTCTTCTTGCACAACCACTTGGTGTATGTCCATCACTTTCTGGCTCCTTACACTTTAAGCTCACAAGAACATACCAAGTACTATGTTAAGAGGCAAATTCCTGGGTATGCATAGGTAAAAAGTTTATATTTCCAGCTAAAAACACTGATGCGTTCAAAGTGTTAGTTCTGGTTAAAATACAAAAACAGAATAGAGAGGTAAGAACTAAACTGTTTCAATGTATTACAATGGGAAAACAAAACAGCATGCTGCCCACGAGTAGAATAGAGTCATTCAGGTAACTGTAGTGAAAAGTAAAATTTACCAATTTCTCTCACCTATTCAGTAATTTCAGATAACAAATTAATGAAGAATTAGCTTGTGACTACACAGAAGTTTTTCGAGTCTGTTTTGCAAGACAGTAATTTGAAAGTAAATTCCTTTAGAAGCAAACTGAAGAACACAACATCACAAAACCTGTAATTTTTACCTTAAACAAACTCTGTATTTTCAAATTCTCTTTTGTTCTGGTTTAGGCAAGTAAAGATAACAATAGCATTTGGTCTTATGATAATATACTTTCAGTTTTGCACAAAATGAGGCGTCTAATAAATCACCAGAAAAAACCTTCAACAATTAAAATTTAAAAGCTTGTTTTAGAAAGAGACGTGCAATTTTATGTACAGCAGCTTTCAGAAATAAAAGCTAGTTAAAAAAAAGCCTTTGTTCTCAAACATTTATGTCTCAGATTATTTTTTTAAGTCTTCAATAAATCTTCAACATTGTTCAGATATAAAACATAAACATGAAATGTGGCAGAAGTCGACAATTTATTGCAGCCTGTAATCAACAATCTGGGCTGATCTTCACAAAAGATAAACTAGAAAACAGATGCTCATTCTGTGGAGGAGATAAAAGCAAATGGGAAACTCTGAAAGTGTTCCAGAAATGCAAATGTATACATCATTTGTGCTAAAGGCAACACCAACATTCTCCCTTAAACGAAGAAATATATCAACATGTAAGAACAGGGAAGCATTTTTCTGTCAGTAGAAAGCACAGAAAACATTACCCATGATAAGTAAGCGATCAAGCTAGAAACAAAATGGCAACAAGAATTACACAGTACATAAAATATTATTTTCAATGTGCTTGTACACCACAATATATACAGGTTGTAATCCAAAGGATATACAAACAGTGAACACTGTAACTTGTTTGATTTTCTCTGGACTGGTGATCTACAAGCCCAATACTACTACGTCATCCTCATATTCCCAAATCTCCATTTATGTTCCACGCTTTTCCCTGAAGTTTCCCAAGCTGCTTCTACATTACATTCAGCTCATTCACTTTCTTTACTGACATGCCCTTCAATTCCCTTTTCTTTCCTCTCCTTTGCCACTACATGCAACTCTCATGCCAGCCAAGCACCAAGCAGCACAGTGTGGCTGGTCCAGAGTGACAAGCTTTCTCAGCAATTAGTAAATACTTAATGACAGATATTGAAGGCCAAATAAAAAAAAATCCTTAAGCTCAGGTTACAGGCTTTTCTTGAGGAGCCCAGGGAAGGGAACACCAACTTGGGTGTCTTTAGATTTTCACAAAATACATACACATTTGGAGCTTTTAAGACCTCTACCTAATCCATCAAATCAGTCAACAAGCTCCAAAAGTTAATGCGGGAACTGAAAAGTACACTGTGTGATCAGTTGTCCCTTCAGGTAATCAAAGAAAAATGCTGTTCCTTTACTCGGCAGATTTTGCTTACAGAAGTCAGGTGATTTAAAAAGAAAAAGAAGAAAAGGGAATGAAGTGTAATTTCCATGTAGTTGCAGTGTTCTGAATGTAAATGTGTCTGCTGTCTTCATGGAAATTACACCTGCTACTATGAGCTAGGTGTTAACTCCAGCTCTCTTGGCTATGTTTCTTGTCATATGTCTAAGGTTGCAAATCCAAGTTCATTCTGATATTTTAGTACTGCAGATTAACTGTTCTAAATGCTAATCTCAGTAGAGACAGTTTCCATGACCAACAAAACTAGTACTTGCTCACTCCAGAAAGTTTTTACAGAACTCTGCTTGAAATATATTTTCAGTACATCCCAAATCTATTTAGCTTTAACATTAACTAGCATAATCATGGGGCTTTTTTTCTTTAGTTTTTCATAAAACCATACAACATATTCATTAAAAACACACATTCTTCAAAATTCTGACAGATCCATCGTTCATAGAGTCATGTCGGGTAAGTCACTTACTTCCCCCATGCAACCCAAGTACATTACCACATTTCAGCTACCACTGCCTAAAATAAGTATGTAAATCTATACTCCCATTTCACTTTTGATAACTAGAGCACTTATAAATTGGCATTAGGACCCTGAATTCAAACATTTTATGGTTATGACAAGACTCTACTGCACAGTAAGTATGCTACTGGGCAATAAATGCCATTCCCCAATTCATTTTCGAACAATTTAAGGTCTTAATAATAAAAAAGAATGTTATCCAGTCTCTGAGGAAAGATGCATAGATGAGTGATAAGACAAAGTAATGTATCTTCAGAGAAAAAGAATGAAGCGTAACTCATTGTTCTTGTTAAGAAAGGGTAAAAAGTGCAATGCACCTCCGCCTGGTGAAAGCTGTACATATTTCAGGAATGTTTACTGTACTCTTCCTAAAATGTAGGAGAAAATGAGAACAAAACCTAATTATTAACACAGGGCAGCTATAATAGGGGTCACAAAACTACATTTTGATGTGTACGGAAATGCCTTTCCCTGGAGGGATAAAGTTCCTTATACCCCACTTCTGCCATATCCAACCACAATTCTGGCTTTGCTAGGCAGATACACTTTTTCATCACTTACATTTCATAGCAAAAGTGTGCCCTGGAGCTATGATTCTAAAAGGCAAACAATAACTCATTTCATAGCTCTTGCTTAAGTGTGGAAAGTGAATTCTTATTTATTTCCCAAAACCAAAAAGAAGTGGGACATACAAAAAAGTTTGTCAAGTAAAACCTGGGAGAGGCCCAAGAACACTTGAAGGTGTCAACAGGACTTGGCAGGGCAAAAACCTCTTTAACTTTTTCTGCACAGAGAACAGGACAACTGTTGTCATGCTGAGAAAAGTACCTCACCTTCTTGCTCAGCTCATTTCTGCTCTCACATTCCCAGGCACGAACTGCAGTCAAAGAAAAAAATAAAACCCACAGCTTCTTTTCTCATACCGATTCATCAAGATAGTTGTATCTTTTTGCAGTACGATGAGTGCCTAATTACAATGATTCAAATCTCTTGTCACCTTCAGGCTAGACTACAGATTGCAATGGTTTTTAGCCAGAGCTGATAGTGAAAATGAACTTGACACAGCACGCAATGGTTTGTTAAGCATGATATAATATTAAAAACATGACTCCCCCTTTTAATCTAGCCAGGAGGAGGAAGAAATCACATGATTTTGAGTTCAAAGTTGCTAAATCCCTTCTCCAGCAGGGGAACATGCTTGTCTGATTACATTTTCAGGTTGAATGCATTTGTCACTCTATCACCTTTCTCCACATTCAGTCCTGTTTTGAGCCCTGTTGGCTTCAGAAAGTTCTTTCTCCTCCTAATTTTGCTGTAATTTCTCAGAAATTCCTTCAACTCACTACTCATTTTTATTCTTGCAAAAAGGTTATATGCAGGCTGGGCCCTCTAGTGCATCTTGATGATAATGCACTGCATTTCCCAGTCCTTTTGGCATTGTTTTCCTCTACCAAGAAACTTCTCAAAAAGCATCTACTCTGTCCATGTGCCTTTTGCAAATGGACCCTATTTGTGCTTGTATAACCTCAAAAAAGGCAGGAGTTGACTGAGTGATAGCCACTCTAGTTGTACAGTTGCTCATCGTCAAGACTCAAACTCAAGCATTCAGCCCCATGAACGGCACCTTCTGCTAACCTGCTGCAAAATTAGCATGAAAAGCCCAGCAGGAAACTTGAGAGATAAGGACAGAGAAGCATCATCCTCACCAGGGGCAGAAGTTCAGGAATGAAACCTGCTTAATAACTTCAAATACAGGTCCTTTATCGGGACAGTGATCTGCAGTATTCCTTGGGATCAAAAGACTACAATGAGGTGCATACACACAGACACACACAAGGCCTAGGTAGGAAACTGCAAACAACTTCAGATCCTTAAAATACGTTCATCTTCTGCTTAAGCCAGAGAACAAACCCCTGAGGCTGTAATTCTCTCAGCTGCTATGCTGCATGTCCTATCCAATCCAATCTAAACCTTCAGCATTTAGAAAACCATCCTGATAGGCCTGTATCACAAATGTTTTGATTCCTCAGGTTCTATTTCACAATCATTAACATAATTATTCATCTAATCTCAAACCATTTGCTCGTCTTTCACTTTTAGTTTCTTAAGTTAAAAAAGACCTTGCTAACAAGCAAAACTGGAGACGGTTAAAATGCTTTAAATAAAAAGCTGCAATTATATTTAAACAGATATTTTTTATGTCACTTAAAAAATTTAGGGTTCTAAATTAGTGTCATGTTTTTAAAATAGGCAATACTATGTACATAACCAAAATTTATACTGACCAAGCTTGCAATAGTCCCGGGGAAAAACCATACCAAAACACAACAAAGAAGCTGGCCATGGTACAATTAATATGAACAATATTAGAATTATCTATATTAATTCTCAACACAGCATATATAGCTTCATTACGTATGACCTCTAAATTGATAAAGTCATCAAAGATCAACAAACATAGATATGAATGTTTTCTATATGAATGACTGCTCTTTACACTCTGATAAATCTTTTCAGCCACAATCATTAACAAAGAAAAAGGAAGTCTGATTGAACAGAAAACCTTGGGTATAGGCAAAGTTACACGTTTTGT
>WTXV02034760.1:0-16170 GCA_009823435.2 Nymphicus hollandicus | reverse complement strand
GATCTATAGATGTGTATATATATAGATATATCTATGTCTATAGGTCTATAGATACATAGATATACAGATATATAGATATATCAATATCTTTCCTTCCTCAAGGTCTTCACATTAGACTTTAAAAGACGATTTTATGGTTATCTGAAGTTGTACTTTAGTATTTCCTCCTGGTCGTACAGGTCTTCTTCAGCAAACAGTGCAAGGAACTACTAAAATTTCATGCTGATACTTTTGAAATTGTCCGCCTTACTAATAAACCAAATGAAATAAATAAATGGAATCTTGCAAATGCATTGAAACCATTCTTGTTCCTAATTAACCTGAAGTATATGTTACTGTTGGCTTACAGAGGCTCTATACCAGATGTTGAGAATTAAACATTTGTATGTAGTTTATATGTCTGATAGTTTACTCCATGTGTAGTACTCCAGCTTACATTTGTCTGTTCCAGGCACTTAAGAGAACATAAGATGTTTTCCGAAATGCAGAGCTCAGAGACTTTCTGAACCCTTAGGCTTCTCTTTGCATGATAATTTTTGATATCCTGGCAACTTTTAGGGCAGGACTTGGGGAAAATGGAAAAAAAAACCCCAAACAAACCAAACCCAGTGATTTAATTTTGCTTCTCTAGATTTAGAATGAAGTTACTTGATATTCCCAGTGGTCCTGTGCACATACTGTCTTTATATATGGCTATACACACATAAAGTGTATGTACAGTTTTGCTATAGTACGAAATGCGTTCTGAAATCTTTTGATGTATCTACCTTTTAGAAATGAATACATGAAGAGTTTATACACAGAGTACCCTAAATTTTTATAACCTTCTGTACATCTCTGTAAAAACCTGGCTTGATAAATGCAAATGGATGTTTTGGAGCTACCTCATCACATACATATATTTATGATGGGGCTAAAGAAACTCACCTTTCTTGCAAGTTTGAAATGCAGAACCGAGATTCAGCATTGCTGGATGCTGGCCTCACTTTTCAAGATACGAACTCAGAAATGAATTGCCTAAAGAAATGGACGCTTAGTCAATTGGATTTTAGCCTCCCTTACTACTCCGAGAATAACTGGCATTTTGCTTCTGTGAAAATTCAGAAACATCACAGAATGTTTTGACTGTTTTGTCAAATTAAGTTGAAAAACATTTTAAAGCAGGAAGTTGGTTGAAGGTTATAAAAAAAAGCCAAATTAAAATCTGAGTATATAAAAATTGAATATTCTGAGCTTTTCAAGGTTTTCTGCTCTGAAAGTGATTCTAAAACCTGAAATAATATTGAAAAACTATTTCACAAATCCATATTTCTGGCTTCAGAATCAGTAGAAACAGACCAACATTTTGCTTATCACTAAGGAGATTTGATTACATTTGAGCTAATGGTGTAAAACGCAGAAGCAGTAATCAGAAAATTATCACCATGTATGTCTTAAAAATTTATTTTGGGACCGTTTCAGATTGATTATGCGGGTCAGGAATTTTTATTAGTTTGGTTGCATAACAGCCATAATACACAACTTTTCTTGGAAGTTATGTAAACTGTAGATATTCAGCCATCTCATCCAAATATGTTAGAAGCATTTAAAGTAAATTTCTAAACATAAGATCAAAACTTAAGAGTCAAAAGTCGGTATTTATTGTCACCAGTCTGGACTAGAAGCTGGTTTCGTTGAAATCTGTCTGTAGCTGCTTTTGTGCAACCATTCTTATCCAGAAGTACAAACCCGATGTATTTTGCTTGTCTTTTGCTAAATTAATCTCAGCCTCATGTAGCATATGTGCTTCCTTTTAGTGTCTTAAAGAAAATGGTTGGATGCTCATCAGATTGTTTTCCAACGTCAATTCAGTGTCATGTAGTTTCTGCTCTAGGACTAAAGCAGTGGAACTACAGCTGAGGATTGCACATGAAATGTGACAGCATGAGAAATCAGGAAGAAGGGGAGGAATTAATTGCATTTATCACTTCAGTTAAAGGATGTGACTTAAGATTCCTAATTGAAATGGCCAACCTACCTGTTTAGAGAAGGCATATCTGCATGCCAGGGTATCAGGGCACCAGGTGACCACAGGCTGGTATGGCCATGCCCTCTCCTTCCTCACAGGCAAAGTCCCACTGCACCAGGGCTGAGGCAGCTCCTGAGGGCAGGGGGAGGTGAACCAGGGCCCTGGCAATTGGTAATGGTGGGCAGCTGCAGAAGCCATCCCCTTTGAAGCAGCTTCAGAGTGAAAGATTTGTTTGTTCTTGCATGCAAAGCATGCATTAGGTGTGATCTAATCAGCAAAGGATCAGTTATTTTGTATACAGGAGTTTAATTACAATTGGCTAATTCTGGCACCTGCTAACCTGCCAGTTTGTATTTGCACAGTGTTTGCTTTTATTTATAAGGATTTATTTAAAATCTAACAGATCCAAAAATCTACTGAAATTTAGACTTCTATTGCCAGTTTTCCTATAATCTGTATAAGTCAAAATTGTTACTGGTTTTACCCTCTCCAGTGAAATTTCAGGAAGTGAAACAAAAAACTTTTTCCCTTCAGAACACATGGGAGCACAGCTTAACATGTGTCACTAACAGTAGTTGAAAACTAGGTCTTAGAAATTCACGAGTATCAGTTTTTACCCATAATTTTATTATTTATGTCTTCTGTTAATTCTGTGGGTTTAGTAGCAATACAAATTATTTTACACAACAAATATTTGATTATTATTGTGATTTTTTATTCCTGCTTCTTGTTACATTGGGTTTTGTTTTACACAGAATCTTTATGGAACCACTAAATAGAATAGTATAACTCTTTCAAAATACGGATTAAGAAAGAACATTGCTTCAGCAAGAAAGAGTAATTGGTATTTCTGTTTCTTACAGTGAAACGAGTTTAGTTTTAGAAGACAGTAAATTTCAAACAAAACTGTGCTTAAATTAACCTGTAAGGTTGCCTGAACAGGAATACAGACGAGCTTTATTTCTTCCAAAGACTCTAAAATTACAGTGTCCAGATCTGTCCCACATTCGATGGATTTTTTTTCTGCTTATTTATAATGGATCAGTTTTTGAATACTGAAGCTGATCAGGCCCCGCTCTTGAGATAATGTACCCAGTCATCTATAGATAGCACACAATTAACTTGAGGGGAAAAGGGGAAAACCAGGAAGAAAATACATGCAATACACAGAGCAACTCTCTATGTTCTGTATTCTGTGTCAATTTTAATGGGTCTGTAATTAGGCCACAGGACTGATTGATATCAGCACTTAGCTTCCTGGGTGACATCACCTTATCCTTCGGTCTCTAATAGGGATTAAGATGTTGACACATAGAAAATTCACTTCCCGGACAGAGAAAAGTAACTAATTAAACTAGTCACAGACTTCACATTGGCTGAATTATTTACCAAGATAGCAATAAAATGGAGACAGGAAGGAAAAGCACAGGGAGAATGTGGAAAGAGCACAGATATGCTTGCAGCCTGTGTGTGTTAAGGGGTTTTGTTTAAAGAAACAATGACAAGAATAGGGTAGGACAGGAATAAATATGGGTAAAATGATGGTGCATTTCAAATCCTCAGGCAGAAAAAGTAAGGCAAAATTCAGGCAAAAAGCTTTGAGATGAAGCAAGAAGATGACTATTATACTGCATAGCCAAGCACACAGAGATTTTGGCATGAGAGGAGATCAGTGAGAGCCCAAAGAACATGCTATTCAAAGAGAGATTATCAGATGGAAAGAATAAATGAGAAGGGTGCTTTATACATACTTCTACACATAGGAGGCTCCTAAATGCAGCAAAGGACACAGCTTAGAGTGGTTCTTCTTAATTTAAAAATAGCTGCCACACTTCAGACTGAACATACAAGGTTGATCCTGTATAAAACTGTACAACCCAGCTGTAACCTTTAACTCATCTTAAATAAAATGTATTACAGTTGAGTTTCTGTACAGTGCAGCTGAAAGAGCTTGATACCACTGTTAGTACTTATTATTTTGTTATCAGGGAACCTGTGCCTTTTTTTTTAAACTTTCACTTTCTGGAGAGAAGATTTGCCCCATACTGATTTTAATTCATAAGATTGAGCACTTAAAATCATGACTTTTTGAGACTTTAGGATTTTTTATTGTTAAGAACGAATAACAGAGGAATTGTATTTTTCTGATCTTGCATGTTTTAGGATACCTTTGTGTTTGAGAGAGACTGCTGGATGTTGTAAAGTCACTTTTACTTAAGGGAGGACTACAAGGAACCAGGTCAGACATGTCTTTAAGAACTCACACTGATCGTAGAAGCAGGCTGCAGCAGCAGAATAAATATGTGGCTATGAGAGCAGAAGAAAATAAATTTGTTGAGTTTTGTGGTGGATGATACTGGTGCAAAAGTTGAGCTTCTGAGATTTCTATTACAGTTGTGAGTTGGAACTCAGTTCATGTGTGGTACATGTAAAAGGTTTTCTACCATTTTGGTGTTATTCACTGCAGGTGGAGTGAATCCTCATGTATATTTGTAGTAAGTAACAGTTGACTACTGCATATATACTTTAAATAAATTAGGAAAGGTGGTGGAAATAACATTGTGATGATGTTTTATACAGCTTTCATCTCATGTATTTGCCATTTGTAATTTCTGAGCTTCATGAAATGCACTGCCATTCTGTTTTAGTTTTGAAATTACTTCTGTTGAGACGTCTTAGTGTCAGGTTTGTTGTAGGAAATAGTAGTGATGTCCTATGAAATCCTGCTCCCAACAAAATAAAAATCAGATACACAAGCTCTAATCCAAACTGATACAGAAGCTGTAATGGAGAAAATGAATGGCTCATGTGCACCTGGTCTGACAAGGGGAAGAAGCAAGATACAAGGTGTGTCTCAGAGATTTGAAGCAAGTGGCTGCATCTATTTCATTATTATGGCTGGAGTCATCAGAATATTTTTTTTCCCCAAGTCTCGTTTCATGCTCACCTTTAAAATAACACTGATCTCAGTATCACCCAGTGGCTCAATAACACATCTGAATGCATCAAGTTTTCCTCAAGCAGAGAGAAAGCAGAAATTAATTTAAATAAGCCACCTTGGCTTTACAGAATAGTTTTTTCTAAAACTGCATGTGTTTCTGAGCAATGGGTTTGTCTAGAAATCATTGGTATTATTAATAAAACCCAAAACATAATAGTGGATACTAGCAACCCTTGACAAATCATCTTATTGGTCATCAGCCAGAGGTTTTATCTTACTTACTTTCAGAATTAAAATTGTGAGCAGAAGTTGTGCTGTGAGTGAAAGACAGCTGCCACCCACAGTTCCCAGTCATACAGTAGTTTTAATGGATAGCCTTTTAATGAATAGAGGTAAGCCTCAACCTTCATACAGTCCAATGAGATGAATATAAATATTTGGACATTTCTGTTCTACTCTCTGAAGAGTTTCACAAGTATGTCATCTTCACAAGAAGAGCTAGGTAGTGTATTACTCTCCCTTCTTTCACTCCTGAAGCGCCTGTGTGATGAAATGGAGAAATCATTGATCTTTGACAACCACCAGTAAATATCCGCTGATCTGCTCGGGCAAGGTTTTACTCTTCTTTTACAAACCTTTTTATTCAGGGGACCTTATACCAGTATTTCAGAAATAAATGAAGCAGTCTGTTACTTTCAGGGTCTCTGAAGACGTATGTAGGTTTCTTCATTTGTATGAGCTTGTCATTTTTAAGCACCTTCTACAGCAGAGTGGTTAAGGATCCCTTAAAGGATCCCTTTTTTTGAAGGAATCTTCACTATCCCTTCCTGCTCCACATCAGCCCTTCATCCTTCTTCCTCTGTGAGGACCCATTCTGATACCCTACCCTCACCTGCTTCTACTGACATTTCTTCACTGTGTCCTTGTTGCTGACTTTGGCCAGTATCAGTGCAGCTTTTCAAAGTGCAAAACCCAGCACAGAGTTTTAGCTGCTTAGCAGCTTTTAGCTTTTCTGGGCTCGACTAACAGCACACTTTGCAGTAGTTGGGACTATTTCTTCACATCAGTTTTTCAGTTTTTTCATGGAAGGGTGAATTCTGAAGTAATCATATGATCCCTGAGCTGTCTTTCATTAAGGTCTTTTACTACCTATATCTTAATTCATCTCTCCTTGTTGCAAGGAAGATTTTCAAGTTGAAAAAGGTGCATGCCAAAATATTCACTGAATGTTTTAATATCTTTTTTTTTTTAATTGAATGAAACCAGTGATCTGCTAATGAACAGGTTTTTTTGCTTTTGTTTTTGGGTTTTTTTTGTTTGGTTGGTTGGTTTTTGGGTTTTTTTTTAGGTAGTTGCAGTGAGGAGCTTCATATTTCTGTTCTTGTCAGCTTTTTCAGAGTATATAGGGAATTTTAGTTCTTCATGGTTTAGTTCCTAAAATTCCTCAGCAAGCCTGAATCGGGAGACTCTGTGTTCAGCCCTGCAATATATTATATAGTACCAGTGAAATAGTTATTGATATCTGGAAGGTGAAAGACATTGACCCAATTGCCCATCTTCTTAGTCCCACTGAATTCAACTGGACCTCATGTTTCAAGAGGAGCAAGTGGATACACAAATGTAATAGCTTTCAAAAGGAGGCTGTTACATCATCCAGATTTGAAAAAAGAAAAAAAAAAGCATTATGCATGAAGGGTTTAATATTCTGTTCTGACACTGATAGACATGTGTAGTCCCTATTAAAAAGATTTATGTTGAGCATTGGCAGATGATAATGATCCTGTAGTGTAAAACTGAATTGCTAAATTTCACAATAAATAATTGTTCTTGGGATCTTTCCTAATGTAATGCAAAACTGGTTTTACTCTGGATGTTTAGAGTAAATTAAAAAAAAAAAAAAGAAAAAAAAAGAAAAAAAGATTTATCCATGTTTAAAGCCTGTGTCCAAAATGATTTATATAACATCTTACAGTTGCGACTCTGTTTTTGGGGAAAGGTTGACTGGCCATATTTTTTGGGAGACTAATCAGTCTCAAATTGCAAAGGATAAAGGAGTATGTTTATAATGCAAAAAGCATAGAAGCATGGATAATAACACATTACTAAAGTCTGTAAGAATAAACATACAGGATTTAACAGAGAAACAGAAGGTCAGTGATGCAGATGAGGGCAGAATGTTAACATCCCCAAGTGAGCACCTACTCAAGGTTTTGTAGACATAAAGTTTTGCTGTAGAAACATACCTACACTGTTCCTGTAACCAAGCTAGCTTATGCTTTTAACAATAATTGACAGCTGATAATTGACAGCTGACTGAACATTGTAGCTGAAGTGCTTGAAGAAAAAAAGAGTATCTGACCATCTCAGAAATCTTTCAGGAATATATTTATTACTGTTTACAGGTAACATTCAAATAACATTTTTAAAATTACTATGTATTATAGGTAAGGTTCTTGCCAGCAAGTGATGATTGAGAAAAGGGGGTCATTTACATCCCTATTTGGTTTTGTGGTTTGTTTTTTTTTTTTCCTTAGTTTGAGTACTTGGAGCTTGTTGGTATTCCAGGGCCAATGCACAGTCCTTCTTAGTCCTTACTCTCCCAGCCCTGCAAATTGCAATAAGGTATTTGGTTTAGAAGGGAACAGAGTTTGAAGGAAGCATGTTGTGATATGTTTGTTTATATTAAATTAGTTGTTTATGGAATGTCATGTATAAATATAACTTCTAATTGAGAAAAACAAAAGGTTTATTGTACTGAAACCGTTTTGTTAGTATTTGTTTATTTTAGGAAGTTTTTCTTTATAAGGTCAGTGGTTTTGGAATTTCACAGTAACTGTGTGTTCCATTCAACTAGATTTGGCTTTTTCTTTGTATAACATGACAGGAGTGTCTGTTTTCATCTCATGTTTTTTGAAGAGAGGAATATCTGTACATTGCAATGAGATAGTGATACAGAGTTAAATAATTAGCTTACAGAGCATAAAACAAGTCCAGGGAATTGAAGACCCTGCGCTCAACAATACTATTTCATTCTGTCTTTTCTGAGGTGCTTTGGATTGCTTAAATTATTTTGTTTTATTTACTGCAAAGGCAGGAAAAAGAGACAATATACACATACTAAGGAAAACCTCTGAAAGTTAAATTAACTTAATGAAATCACTTCTTAAAAGTTCTGTATTACTCTGTTCCTGGAGAGCTTTTTGATTAACGCAAAATGTCCAGGCTTCCATTTTCATGGTATATATTGGAACAAGGTAAAAAATTATTCTTCACCAAGGTCTTCCTCAGGTGATCAGAAAATTCTGCAGCATGGCATGCTGCAGAATTTTAAGTTTTGATAGGTTACATGGTTAGCGATCTATTGCTCAAGGAAGAACAAGTAATAATTTGGTCACAGTTGCATAGTCTTCCAAATCCTAACAGTGTTTCATTGTGTTTCTTTATAATAGAGTGACTTTAGCAGTTCTAGAGGAAGAAGGTTGAAGCTTTGAACACTTACTACTCATCCTTGACATCTATAGTTTTCAAGTAGTGTTAAGGTTAAATGGGAGTTCATTTAAACTCTATTTCATTTAGAAATTAACTGCTCCCATAATTAAATGCAGATCCATGTAATTTAATAGTAGAAAGAGAAATACATTAAGATTCCTGATTAGAGAAAAAGTCTTAACAGAACTGCAAAGCTTATAGAAATTTAGCTGCTGCTTAAGGTAAATTAAGCACATACCATAGTCCTGTAACATGAAAGAGATTGCTTAAACTCCAACTGACAAATTCCAACATTCATTTTCATCATCTGTGTACAACAAAAGCAAAAGTAAACATACATTTATTAATTCAATATAGTTGTTAAAATTCATACAGATTTCATACCTTTTCTAATTTGTTTTGTTAGGCATAATACTGATGAAACTGACATGGATGTTAGGTTATCTCAAATTTATTTTTTTAAATGAAAATTTCTAAATTGAACTCAAATAAAAGATATAGGCTTAGTATCTCTGGAAAAACAGATAGTCTTTGATTGTTCTTAGTGCTCAAATTAGTATTTAATCTAAACTATCAGTTTCAGGAAGTTACAAAAAACAAATAGCCAGCAAGCTTTACCTTTGACTTCAGCAGAGCTAAAAGTTCACCATCAATTTTAGTAATATTTGGACACCGTAATGATCTGATGATAAGGAAATAGAGATGCTCTGTTTAGTCTCTCAAAAGTTAAAAATGCTTATACTTGGTTTTGGTTTGATTTTGTAACTTTAAACATACACTTAGATACAGCTGAATGAGAACAAAATGCTTTTCACCTAACCTTTGACATTATTTTCATACCATTCCCATAGCATTTCTCTCATGGTTATGTTCAAACATATTTTGACAAACAATTCCTAAAAGTATTTGATGCCTTCCCTGTAAGGTTAAAAAGGATGTTGAAATCCGTAATAGGACTTTGCTTAAACTGCTATAAAATTGCTCTGTTCAATGAGGTCAGTTTAAATGTAGGACAAGTTTTTGTGCTGTCCTTATATCTCAGTTACACTAATCCTTCTGTTAACCATTTTTCTTGGTCATTTTACATTAGTTCAGTTTGTAAGCAAGTTCCTCTTTAATACGGTATTGCTGTCGAGTATATGTGGAATAGGGGTAGACTTAGAGCTCTGCTGATTTGTCTCAAATAATGCGTTCCACAGTACTGTCCCTGTGCCCATATGCCCGTGCATAGGTGTTTTTTGCCTTTTGTCTACTGCGATGCAGATTTGGTGGTCAGTGGGGTGGGAGAGGACAGTGGAGGTTGGACTAGGTGGACCTCTGGAGGTCCCTTCCAGTCTAAAAGGTTCAGTGACTCTGTGGAGGTTAATGTCTGCACAGTACCACTCTCTTAGTGTATGCATGGTCTCAATTACATGATGTTAGAGCATATGACCAGCAGTGAGCTGGTCCCTCCTCTCTCTGCTGTAGTCTGGGCTATGTCCAGGTCTGAATGTAGTGGTACTGAAAAAATCTTTTCTAACTTTGTTCCACTACGGTCTCCAAGGTACCATTCATTACAACAGCCTTCCATTTCTCATTAAAACCACAAAACAAAACAAAAACAATACCAACCATCCAAAACATAAAGCCCCCCCCCCCGAAAAAAAAACAAACCAAACAACAACCCCAAACAGACAAACCCACATCGGAGTTGAAATTTCATTTCTGCACTTGATTTGTTAGTTTTTTTGGGTTTTTTTAAACCTGCCAGATACTGGAAAATTTTCCAAATCAAGGCCAGGAGATTTTCCTCCCCCACATTTTAAACTTTTCTGTGTTGTTTGGACTGTGAGGCACCTTCCAATTTAGATCTGTGAATCTCATTAACATGCTCTTTTTCAAATCACTAATGAGAAATTTAATTAAAACATGACCTAGCACTCATCCCAGCAGCATTCACCAGACGTGTCCTTTTGACATGATACATTGCTGTTTTTCACTGATCCACGTTTTAAATACTAGCCAGTTTTCAAAGCAGTGGTGAGCAGAGGTGGAATACCACTTTATTAGAGACAAGTGACAGAATTCTGAAAATATTAAAAAATAAAAAAGTCTTCACTGAAAGATAATAGACAAAACCACATTCTGCCTCATTCTGCCTGTCTTTGTTCAATAGCCTTCTTAATAAGCTACCAAAACCTATTACCTCGTAACTTGGGTTCTAAACAATTACATTCTATTTTTTGTATGAAGGAGATAAGAAAGATTAAAGGCAAATATTAACTGACAAGCTCTTGTCATATGTTTCAAAGAATTATGTCATCAAGGCCTAAATTTACAGCTCTTCACTCTGAAGAGTATTATGTGGTACCAGTGCTTGGGAATTTTGTATTGAAGAAGCAATATAAACATTGTTTCCCTGGTTTGACCATCTCCTAGAGTAATGGAATTAAGCCAGCCACTGTTCACATACTGCTTCATGAGTTCTCATTATGCCAGGAATTCCTTTCCTGTATTTTTTATTTCACATCTGCTAGTGCCCAAATCTCCTTATGAGTCACCATAAAACATAGAGGGTAAGGAGAGAAAGTGTAGTAGAAAGTGTAGAGCAGGATCAACTAGGACAGGTTGTCTGGGGCTGCATTTGCTCAGGTTCTGCATATCTCCAAGGATGTCAGTATTTCCGTAACCCATAGCAGTGTTCAGTCGCCCTTATGGTGAAACTTTTTTTTGCCTTCTGTTTAAATGTAATTTCTTGTATTTTACCTTGTGCCCATTGCCTGTTGGCCTGTCACTGGGCACCAAGAAACAGAGCCAGGTTCTGTCTTTTTCATTGCCCTCCCTACCAGTACTTAGATGCATTGATCCCCTGAGATTCACTCAGCTATTGCTGGGTTATCCACGTCCACACAGGGGAGGGAGGGCTAAAATGACAAAGGGTCTGTTTGTGACCATGCTCTGTTGGAGCAGCAGTTCTGGGACACTCTGCATAGCTCAAATGTTGATAATGCCTGTGTTTTGGAAATTTAATTGATCCTCAAGTATTGGTATGAAGGATTTAATGAAATATTCAGAAACACAGTGCGTAAAATTGACCAGAGTGTGCTTATCCTCTGATTACTACACCTAACTATTTATAATGAAGCACGATGTGTTTTTACCACTGCTGCACATCAGAATATGTCTGATAAGTTTGAAAGTTTCTGCAGAAGCCATGTTGATCATGTGTAGTGGATTTTATATTCTGTCACATGTCACTAGAACTCAGAGAATTTTAAAATTGGCTTTCAGTGATCCTAAAGAATGGGTGGACCTGTTGAACTTCATCTTACTAGATCTACCTGCTAGAGCTGTTCCAGTGCCAGCAGTCCCTTGTCTTAAGCAGGAATGAGATAAATAAGTGTGGATTTAGACAGTTACATTTGCACAACAGATTCTTAACAAGTAATCATTTGGACTAATAAGGCTGATAATTAAATCCTGAGGCACAGTGCAGAAATGTTGGGGGTTGGAACTCGATGATCTTAAGGTCCTTCCCAACCCTAACCATTCTATGATTCTATAAATATGAAAGACAAAGCTGAATATCAAGACATACTTCCTCCAACAAGGGCTGCAATAATATGTTTAAGGGAAATAATTGAAGCCCTTCTACTTGTGAAGTAGAACAACCAACCTGTTTTATGGTACTTTTGTAGCTCTTCAAATATGTTTTGAGAACTTGAAGATTATGGTGTATTAGAAGCCTGCCTTATTAACTTCAGCCCTTAAAATATACAAAAAATTCCTGTGCAAAGATAATAAAGTGGCAGAAGCATCCTTTTAGAAGTAAGATGTATTTGGAACATTTACAAGAACCTGAATAATAACATTTCATGAATGCCATTTAAGAGATACAATTGTGTATCAGTTAGAACACCAGCTTCTTTAATGAATAAAATTGTATAATTGTAATTGAAATGCATCAGTATGAAGAATATCTAGATCTTTACATCTCTTACCCCATTTCAGTTTCCTTCACCTGTTCTTTTCAGCTCCAGCCTATATTTTAGAGCTGCTAGTCCCTTTCATTCTAATACAAAAGTTGAATCACCTTTTTCTTTTTCTCCCTCCTCTCTTCCCCCCCCCCCGCAACATCTTGCTTAAGGTTTTGAGATTCATCCTTCTGTTTTTCTGTTAAATAGCATTTTTTTAGAAGATACTGTTCTGACATCATTCTTCAGGAAATGTGCTGTGTTGTGTGATGAGTCTAGAAGTAAATCTGGCTTCTCCACTTGTGGAGAAGCAAATTTTTTGAGATGATAGATGATGGACCAGCTTCATATCTGCAGAAGATAAATGTCAGTGATTTGAGTTCAAGAAATGATATCACAAAATGCTTGAATTAATTGAGCCCTCCTCAAAACATTATCTATGCTGTATCAGTATTACTGTACAATTCATCTGAGGTTAAGGCCTATGTTTAAAAATAATGATCACAGTTTGAAATATCAGGGGGATGACTTCTGCTCTGTGTGAAGCACCCCAAAATCTGTGTACTTCAAGAGCAACTGTGAATGTCAGTTTTAAAAACTAGACCTGTTTTCCTCAATTTAGGCAGTAAGAAGAGAAATTCTTTGGGTTTAGTTCAAGTATATCTATTCAAGACAAAAAAGATTTTTTGTTAACAAGTGTACTTAGTAATTTTGTGATTTTTGCTTCCCTCTGCATCTAAAATAAGTAGGTCTTTGTCTTCATTGTAATGTCTATACAGTAATCTCCTTAGAAAAGGCAAAGTATAAAATAGTCTTCAGTGACATAACCCATCAGCCTCAGCTGAGGCTCAAGATACTTACTTCAAGTTAAGAGAAGTACTGGTCTCAGGCTTACTGTGTGTATGTTTTTCATTTCCTCTGCCAAAAATGTTTGAAATACACAATTACCTAGAGTTTTATTTCCTGATTTGTTTCTGCCCCCCACACCCCTCCCAGACACTTTTCAAATAATCAGCATATTTATTCTAATTGTATGTGTGCTTGTTCTAAGAACTGATTTGATCTTAAGTATTTAATTTATGTGTAAAATACTGTGCCATATTTGCATCACACAATAAGTAGCAAATAATGGATGAAGAGATTGGAAATAGTGACTCAGTTATGTTTATAATCTCCAGCATATAAGATCTATGGCATCTCATGAAAATCTTTAAATGCCAGTTCAAATGTACCATAATACTGGCTGATAACTGTGTTAGTGAAAAGACAGATCAAAAGAGAAAATAAGGTTTATGTACAGATTATTCTTCATTTTGAAAGATATTTATGTGTAAAAGTAGCTAACAGAAATAAAAGGACTTTGATTGGTGGTGTGCTCTTCACCAATACATAGTGGACTTACTGAGGTGAACTTCTTATAGGAAGGCTGAGAAGCTCAGGTCAGGTTCCTGCACAAGCAAAACACTGAAATTGCTACAAGTCTTTTCCCTCTCACTCTAATAATCACAGTGACTGATAATTCTCAAAATGGGTCTTCCCAGTAGTCATTTGTGATGTTCACTGTATTTTCACACACTTTGACTTCATTGGACAGTAACATAACAAAGACTACCTTACACATTTTGATTCTGATAAAAAAGATTACACTGAGGTTGAAAAAGCAACTTCATCATTTTTCCTGCAGGAAAACGTTAAATGAAAGAGCAGTAAGTTTGAGTGCTGAACTTTCATTCAAACTAGGATGTATTTGTTGACAATGCACTTCTTGTTCTTTTGTTGTTTGTTTTTTCTTGTTTGGTTAGGATGTTTTTTTTTCTTTTTTTCCTTACGTATCTCTACACATGAATTGTTACTCTCTGTACAACTTCTCTTATCTCAGGCACAGTTCCTGTTCTACTGATATTACAGCAACAAATTTGGGGAATCATTGCTGATGACAGAAGTGCCTGATTCAAAAAACGCTCCATTCTGGATGAATGAGCTAAATTTAAAGGAGTTACGTGCTGAGCAAAGGAGTTAAGGATGGGTAATAAAATGGGGCCAATTTATATAAACTGGTGTGGCAGAGTCATTACTGAGTAGACTATGAGTGCGCAGAAGGATTTCTTTTTTTTTTTAGGCTTTTCTTTTTTTCTTAGTGCTTTAGGGGGAAATGCGATAAATATTAAAAAAAACCCATATATGAAAAGCTGGATGCTATTTCTATTGTAATTTTAGGAGTCTTCTCAATGGTTATTGTACCTGACAAATCATTCCAACAATTAATCAGCAAATTCCTTAGGAATGTGCATTATTTATTAGAAGTATGTGAATTTTCCTCCTTATTTCATATCTTTTCACAGATTTCGAAACAATTTTAGGACTTGGTTTATAAACAATATTGTAAATAATGAGTAATTTTGTTATTAATAATTAACCAGATCTAAAAATTAAAACTGAATCTCATTAATCAGTACCCCTGAGACTGCTAGGTGAGGTTACAGGCAATATTTTTCTCCTCCAGATATAGTAGATTTCAATGTTGTTATACGTTTTAATCTGAAATGTGTGTTTTATTGCCAGTCTGCACTGAAATCTGTTTTCACAATATCAGCAGTACAATTTTGTTAACTGAGGTCTTACATGCTGTGGCTAAAAGAAGATTACATTTCCAATACATGTGAAAAATATTATACCATTCCCTCCTACTAACCTCCTGCCCAAAATCCTCTATTTAAAAATTTGTTTTTACTAGAGCTTAGACCTAGAAAATGTGAGAAAGAGTATCTGTCTGCCTTAGCCATGAGCACAGTGGATGTTTGTAGTTACTAAATTAGTTGGAGGTAAAGAATTTTTCTTGATCATTCAATACTTAAATTGCATTGAAAAGTCAATCTACCAATAATTTGTCATTCAAACTAAGAAAAAGGAGGATATATTCCATTAGCTGGTATAGCCTCATTTACTCCTCTACTATCACATCTTTTCAGCTTGTGTGAACTCTTCACATAAGATGTATGAGGTGGCACAAACAGATGTAGTAGCTAAGATCCAGAGAAGTCAGATGGTGCACTCTTACTTTTTTTAAAGGGATGCAGTTTGCCTTACCATACCTTGGTATCATGGAATCACAGAATTAGTTAGGTTGAAAAAGACCTTTAAGATCATCAAGTCCAACCATTAACTGCCAATGCCACCACTAAACCATGTCCCTTAATGCCACATCTACGTGTCTTTTAAATACCTTCAGGGATGGTAACTCCACCACTTCTCTGGGCAGCCTGTTCCAGTGCTTGACAACTCTTTCAGAGAATAAATTTTTCCTAACATCCAGTCTAAAACTCGTCTGATGCAACTTGAGGCCATTTCCTCTTATCCTATCACTTGTTACTTGGGAGAATAGACAGACACCCACTTTACTGCAGGTTATTTCTAAGTGGCCTGAATATTCAGGGTACATTCTCTTTTTCATGTTTTGAAAGATGTAAAACAAAATAAAGAAATAGTTAGCAACTTTTTGAAAATTATTTTTAAATCAACTTCGACATCCTAGAGAATTTTTTTTTTTTTTTTTTTTTTGTGAACATTAGATTAATACACAAATTATTTACCTAGGAATTACTAAGAAATGATCCTTGGTAACCTAAGTACATGCAAATTCCTCTTACAGCAAAATCAATCTCTGCTTTCAGAAGGCTTTACTACATGATAGACAAACAAAAAAGAGTGTCCTGGGTTCAGCAGTAGCAGTCATTTTTTCTCCTTCTCAGTAGCTGGTGCAGTGCTGTGGGTTTGACTTT
>WTXV02034757.1:0-10415 GCA_009823435.2 Nymphicus hollandicus | reverse complement strand
ACAACTTCTCTGGGCAACGCATTCCAATGCTTCACCACCCTCACAGTAAAGAACTTCCTCCTTATATCCAATCTAAATTGGATGTTACAGTGTTGGTAGCAACACTTCAAAGCGACACTCCAAAGCTTTCCATTGTATTGATGTGCAAAGCCAAGTGATGTTTGTTATGGTTCTGACACCTCACATTTGCCTGGGCCTATTTCTCAAGCAAGGGATCAATTGGATATGGCAGAACTGCTAGTTGGTTTGGTTGGGCTTTTCTTTTAGGTCACAAAAATCTACTGCTGCACTAAAGGAAGGGCAATGTGAAAGGCTCAAGGAGGGAGGATGACTGCTTAATGTCATCCAGGGATGCATGTGCTTCTCACAGGGTTTCTTGAAAACAGCTTCATTCAGCATGTTCACTAAGGAGCTTGAAGGTGAGGTTGATTTGATAATGATCAGATTAACAAATGTAAAATCTGGTAAATAAAAGCAATGAATGCAACCTAGTGAGGAGGATACTTTCGTCCGACAGGAAGCTGTTAAGGGGAGCTTTAACATAAGGAAGAACAAGATGCTACAAAACTGCTGATGCTCCTGAAGTTACAGACTAATCTCTGACTACTTGTTAGAGAGAACATTGATGGGCTTGATGATCTTAAAGGTCTTTTCCAACCTAGTTGATTCTGTGGTTCTAACTTCAGTTCCTCCTGAAGGGGCTCTTTGTGCTTTTATGCTGTTCTCCCTGCACTAACCACTGAAGCTTAGCAGAAAATAAGGTCTTACCTCCTAGGATTTCTATTTGGGTTGCAGGTACCCAGGCTTTCTTTACAGGCTTGTGTTTAATTAGTCCTAACATGGCCCAGGAAAGCAGAGGATTTTGAGCTCACTGTATCCAATGTTACATTGAAGTACTATAATATTATGTCATGTTTTAGGTTATTGTAAGAGGTAGAAAGGGGGTTAGGATCTTTCTGAGCCACGACTACAAACCTGGGAGTCAGACACGAGTGTCCCTGTGTTTAATATTCTACGTTCTGCCTTCTTGCTGAAGATTCTCAATAGGAGGGCAGCGTATAAAATACGCATTCCTATTTCCTTGGCTTCTGCAAATCCTGATCCATTCCTAATGAATACATCTCTCCAGAGATACTGACAGGTCATGAGAGTAAACTTAGCAGCACACCCAATGTGCTCCCAACATCCTCCCAGTCCTCTTCCAAGACAAAGCCTGTAGTCTGTTCTGTAGAGCATGCTCCAGGAAGTGCTGGGAAGCTCCACAATCCTAACAGGATGAAGCTCCAGTTTGCACTGAACACTAACATCTCGGTGGAGGCTTTCGGCAAACGCTTTCTCCTGCTGTTGCTGCTTTTTGCATCCTTTACACATAAGATGATGTGAAAACATCAGCAAGTGAACCCAGACCATTAGATTTCATGCAGTGGGCAGAGACTGCCCTTATCCCATGACTTTGCTGAAAGGCCTTTCACGTTCCTGTATTAGAAATAACATTGGCAGGGGGGCAAATATTCCCCCCACTCCACAAATTGCAGTTGTAGCATCATTTCCCAGTGCCTGTTTTGTTTCTAAGGAAAACGATAATAGAAACACTAGTGGGGAAAGACGGAGCACGAGCAATTCCCACTCTTCCCTTTGAAGTGAGCAGCTCAAAAATGGGCTTGTTTGGTTAGAATTCAGGCTAAGTGCTTTTCAATAGACGAGAGATACTTTTGCTCAGTTTCAATGGACTCCAGCAAATCAAGCTCCCACTCAATTCAATTAATTCCCTCCCCCCTGTGTGTGAGGAGCAAGGTTTGGCTATAAAAACACTGAATGTAAGATTAAAATGTCTGCACAGATGATCAGAAGGGAGTCTATTTTAATAACCCTCTCAGATTGCTGTGCAGGAGATGTGGAAGGAGGAGGTTTAATCTCAGTGCAGTGCCTTTACAATTATAATCAGAATTGAGCAGAGTATTGGTCAATAGGAAATGTGCTCCTTGGGGTAGGGAGAGTACTGGAACACGAATTCAGTCTCAGGATGTTAGTGAAGGAAACCATCTGAAAAGAATAATCAGCTGCAGTGGAATGGATCTCGGGTTCACAGAAAGGTTTGTTCAAAACTAAACAAAACCCCAACACAAGAAGCGGCAGAAAATTCCTAGGCTTAGAACATGGGTGTGTGAGCAGAAAAGAAACACCAGTTCCATGTGCAAAATGCTTTCCTTTGGTGAATTTTAGCTTTGAGATGTTTACAGCAACAAGTTACTCACTCTGTCTTCCCTTATGGCCGATACTGGTTCCTATGTATCAGTGCAGGATGCATGGAAGTTGTCATTAATTTTAGGCAGGTCATGGGTTGTGGAAACATACAAAGTGCTAATTAAAAACGCTGCAATCCTTTTCCTTCTTAATCTCCCAGGCTACAAGTTTGCTGAGCTTTTCCTCTTTTGTCACATACTACATGTCTAATGTCTTTTAAATTCACTTTGGGCTGCTGGTGGCTGAATTGTTATATAGAAGCCAAGCTTAAGACCTCTTATTATAAAGTTTGCCCCTTTTTTTCCTGTTCACATCTATTATGCATAGTGCATTATTTGCATAGTGCATAATGCACTGTGCATTATTTGCATAATGCATAGTGCATTATTTGGAATAAGCGATTAAATGTGATTAGCAGGAGTTCACTACTCCTACCTAATACAATTGTGCTTTGTAATGAAAGTCTTACAGTAACTATTAAAGCTCTTGAAGGCTGAGGTAAAGTATAACTTTTTAAGGTGCTAGAATCAACTCTACAGATGTCACTGGTTTAAGACATGCTCATGAATTAAAACTGAACGTTCAGTTCTGAAGTCATCAGAGAGAACTGGAAAAGCCATCAGTGGAAAAGGAGTATTTGCAGTTTTATGTCTTTTAGTTAAATATGTAAGATTACAACGGAGACCAAACATTACGATAAGGAATATAACCTCAATTTACTCTTAACCTTCATAGAATCATGGAATAGTTTGGGTTGGAAAGGACCTTATGCAGGTACAACCTTGTGGCGTCCCTGAACATCCTGAATAGCAAGGGTGTATGTATACAAAGTGTGAGAAAGAGAGGGAAGTTGTGGGTTCCCATCTATTTATATGTAAGCTAAGTCCTGGATTCCATTTCTTGTATCGTTTGCTACCCTCTCAGCAGGGTTTATACTCAAAGAAAAGATGTAAACGATACGAGTTTTGACAAAGCTGTTTGGATTTATTCTTCATGCTCCAAAGAGAGGAAGCAATATTAGCAAAAGTGACTTGACAAACCAAAATTTACTTGCATTGCAGTGCATATTCATGAAGAATATGTTTGCATTCCTGCAGGTTCTGACCATCTGTAGCATTTAATACTTCTGACTTTCACATCCATGTATAAACGTTAGCAATTCAGGATATGCTGTTCATGCCAAGGCCATTTTCTTTGGGGGTAAGCTATTGCTTAAACTATTTTATATATATATATATATATATATATATATATACACATATATATATAGACAGAGAGAGAGAGAGCTTAATGCCTTTCTAAAGCTGAAGGTTTTCTTACCATCAGCTATTAATCACAATTGTTAGTCCTTCATGATTTAAATAGCGCAGTACAGATGCCCATTTCTTCTGCAGCAGCAGCAAATACAGCGTGTGATGTTTAGTCGGTGTCTCCTTAAGTCAAAACCTAGTCACATAACAAGATACTTGAAATTACTGCTTCAATTAAAAAGAGAAGCTGGTTTCAAATAGCTGACACTTACGGTGTCTTTTCAATATATATGTGTATATATCACTGTTTCTGATTAATCATTTACTGGGCACAAGGAAGCAGGATCAGGCTTCATCTGATCATCTCATCAGAGGAAGAGGTATGGCAAGGTATGCAGAACTCCCCATCTTACTGCAGGCTATAAGGAATCACCTCCTGGCACAGGCTGCCCAGAGAGGTGGTGGATGCCCCATCCCTGGAGGCATTCCAGACCAGGTTGGATGTGGTTCTGGGCAACCTGATCTGGTTGAAGATGTCCCTGCTCATTGCAGGGAGTTAGGCTGGATGAGCTTTGAAGGTCCATCTAACCCAAACCATTCTGTGATTCTGTGAATGAAATATAACAGCCCCAAGATGCAGCCAAAAACTTGTGAAGCTGAACGCAGGATGAATATTCTGGAGTGCAACTAAATCCAGATACAGATTAGACTGGTTTTGCTTAAAAATAGCACTGGGATTCCAGCAATAAATAAATCAGATGTCAGCAGTGTAGCCTGTGTTCAGTGTTGCTTGAGCTGTCTCTGCTTCCCTAGAGCCTGAAGCTGCAGCACGTGGCACAGTGCCTACCACAGCCAAAGCTCAAGCTTGAAATACCAGTGAGAGACTCTGTGGGGTGGCACAGGGGAGAAATGCCATAGGTCTCGCCCATGTGTCCACCAGAGTTCATCTACCCTCTGGGTAATGAAGGTTTCCCTTCTTCAGACAAGAGAACAGACCTGACCAGTGCTCCCAAGAGCAAGAAAGAGCTATACTTTGAGTCACTCTGACTATCCTAGGTGGATTATTTGGATGATTGCAGGATCATTTGGTGTCTCTCTCTCATAAGGCACCTTTGAACACAGACTGCCTTAATCTAGTCCTGAATAGCAGTTAATTTAGAGCTATTCAGAAGCTAATTTAGAGAGATGCACTGAGCTCTCTTCAAAGGAGCAGTCTGGTAGGATTCCATTTCTAAATCGTGATTTTTTTCTCTTTACTGTGATTTCCAGGCTTCTACTTCAGGGAGAAATGTCTCTGTTACTATTGCAGCACATCAGGTGGTGGTTATTTGGTATCTTTTAAGCCATGTTCCATTCTGGAAACACTGATGCTGCCTTCACAAAGGGACAATCCATGTGTGGCACATCTGTGACTCTTGACCCCACCAGTATAGGCAAAGATACCAACTCCTGGATTGCAGCAAACACTAAATCTTGACTATTTTTCCCAGGAATCTCACAGTTGCCGCTCTTGTTACATATATCCTGCCTACTGTTTGTCATCTCGGCACCAAACAAGCTCCAGAGGCCCAGTGATGCTGCTCGGATGGACCGCTGGCCACTGACCACCCAGGCCTGAAACTTCCTGATAAACAGCATATTCCTGGGAGGATAACAGGAGAGGGAACCAGGTACCCTTTAAAAACACCACATATTTCCAATAACAAACCTGGCAGTGGGTTTTCTGGAATGCTTTGGGTGAGTGTTCCTTTCCGGCTGTCTGAGGACTTCAGATGAACCTCATTCAACACTTCAGACTCATGTCTTGAAGCCGTCGGATGCGTCAGATCCCGAAGGAGGAGCAGCAAACACATTGGAGGCCATGCAAGCACCACAGGATGAGCATCTGCTCTGTAAGTTGTCCCTCCTGTGATTTCTTTTGTGAGCACAGGGCCTTTGGGCAAATTATTTTCTTTCTGACAAGGACGGTATTGCATGGACCAGTATAGAAACATGGAGAGATGAGTGTTCCCTGCGTTAGTACCCGGCTGCAAGGCAGGAAAGGTTACAAAAACACCCTTTGAGGCATTGAGAGGAGTCCTGCTCTGGGGGATTAATGTGTCATTTTGCTGGTGCATCAGTACTTTCTGATGGAAATGACTTTAAAATAATAAGTCTTTCTATTAATACGGGGGGGAAAACAGAAAGGATGTGGTCAGCACATCCTGCAAACCTGGACAGCAAAACAGGACTTGTCTCAGCTCTTGTAAGAGAATAGGAGGAAGCAAGCCCAAAAGGGCACAGCAACGCTCTCAGATACATCAGGCTGGTGGGTCTCCAAAGCAAGGGCTGTGGGATGACACGTGTCTACTTGTGTTTGGGTAGAGGCTTGTTGAACACTGAGTTTCTGACAGTAAAAAGGGTTTAATTGCACTTGAATTGGGAGCATGCTGAAATGCAAGACTTACAAGCTGGTACAAACCTGTAGTGCAGGCAAGGGTATATGCATGGCTCTGGACTGGGAATTGCATTGGAAGGAAGAAAGGGCTGATTTTCCCATAGTATTTTTAACTGCTTCTTCAGTTGCTGCAGTGTCCAATGGATGTCAAATTAGAATCATAGAATCACAAAATGGTTTGGGTTGTAAGGGACCTTAAAGCTCATCCAGTCCCAACCCCCTGCAGGGACACCTCACACTAGAGCAGGGTGCTCCAAGTCCCTGGCCTTGAACACTGCCAGGGATGGGGCATTCACAGCTTCTCTGGGCAGCCTGTGCCAGGGCCTCACCAGCCTAATTCTATGCCTAGGTGTGAATTTGGCAGCATTTCCCAGTGAGTGGTTCAGTTGTAAACACTGCACAAAGCAAAAAGCTGAGGTTATCCTGACCCAATGCACTTTACTGCATGAGTTCAGCATTTTCCTGGGCTTAATTCTTGTTTTCGGAGAGGACCTTCTAAAAAAAGCTGAGATCTTTCCTTTTTCCTTCCAATCAGATAACTGAAGTGAATTAAAAAGCTGTTTTTAAACGACTGCATTACTCAGTCTTTTATAGTTCCTTTGACAAGGAAAACGTGCTAAACAAAAAGGAGCCTGAGGTTTCCAGGAGAGAGATGGGCCTGTAATCTTTGTGTCTATGTGTGGGAAGCACTTGAAAATTGCCTCCTAGGACAGATGAGTGACTTGTTGGTAGAGGGAAGTTTCTTAGAAAGGATCCTTTGCATAAACTACATTGCAAATAACACCATCTACTTCCTTGCGATTTTCATTGTTGAGGTGCTACCTGAAGCAAATGTCAGGCTGCCACCTCACAAACTTGTGATTCTTCTGTCACTTTACAGATGTTCCATAGGTTTTCACGTTAGCTCCTCCAGAAAATCCCTGAAGATGAGGGCAGGTTTCGTTCTGTAGTATCGTTGTTTTGGCAGGTACTTACAAAGTTGAGTGGGCTCATCATGTGCTTCCCATCTGTCAGCCCATCACTGTTAATAGGTGCTTGAAGGAAAACTGCAGTACTTTCACCCAGCACTGGATGCTGGAAGTCCATGAGTCAAGAAAAGATGGACATGGAAAGAACAGGAAGTGTTTTAGAACAGACTTTATCTATCAGAAACATCCCTGTGCTTCTCTGTTTTGTGCGCAAGTGATCTTGGCTTAATTTGGTCTTGCTGATGCTCACTGAAAAGGCCATTACACTCAGTCTGTGTCTATCCTGGGACACTAAAATGTAGTGAAACACAGAGCAAGATCTTTCCCAGCAGTGTTGGGGTCCACCTAAAGGCTGACAGAGTCCTGCAGTGCACGTTTTCCTGATTTCCTGGAACTCCAGCTCATTCCTGAGTGCCAGCTATTGACACCTCTCTCAATCGCTGTGTCTGTCTGTTTCTTACCCAGAGTTGTGCAGGAACAGCAGTTCCATTCGAGCAGCTCCATATATCCCCATAGATACAGGTTTCTCAGGATGGAGGTAGGACTCTACAGCTGTTCTGATATGAATGGCTAAACACAAACTTTCCATGTCTGAAAAACAATCTGAAGTACCCAGTCAAATTGCCCACATCACTTGTGTCCCACATGATAACTACAGAAAGCTGTGCTTAACCTGGATTATAGGCATCCTGGAGTATTTCAAGCAGTGCAGGTTTTGGAACAGCATGTTACAGCATGAACTGAGTTGTTAAAATGGCCAGTTTGCCATTGTAGGGCAGAACTCCAATTCAACTTGTATTGACTTTTACCAGCAGCGAGGCAGGCTCTTTGGTGTGATTCATCCCCACTAAATTTAGCTGCCTAAACATGAGACATCTCATTCGAAGCAGTCATCCAGGGTAGTCTCAAACTTAGTCATCAGAGATAAGCAGCTCACCAGGACAGTCTGACTTGTGTCAAGGTAGGTTTCTAGCTGAGATAGGGGTTAAGTCATGTCTGGAGGTAACTTTTTCTCCACTGATTATGACTTAATTTAGTGACTTTTGACAGCAAAGTGAGGAAAGAAGCTCTATCATTTGTTCTGTTTTCCAAAAGTATCTGTTCAGCTTCAGTTATCAATATCCTTCCTTTTAATCAGGAAGGGATGTCTTTGTGTTTGAAGCAGCAAACTAGATTTGCTGCCATTATTTTCCTATTACTTCCTCTTATTTTCTTACTGCTTCTTCCAATTCTGAATTAGAATGATTTCCAAGGTTGGGTAAAAAAGAGATGTGTTCTATATTCTTTATTTAAACACATTTTCCAGTGATCAATAACATTACTAAAGCTATGGGTTTCAGTGTTTTCTCCTTCAAAACATAGATCAAGGAGTATTGTGAAGCCATACATCTTCCCTGTCAAACATTTAATTTATTGTGCTGGTCATTTATAGCTGGAGACTAGAGAGCTACTGGTTGACAAAAGAGGATGGATGGCTTTTTTATTGAGTCCTCACACAGCTGGCAGAAGATAGCAAATGGGAGATGGAAATGTGCAACACTCATTTCCAAACTCCTAATAAATTGTGGATGGATCACAAGGGCTTGATGCTAACTTCAAGAACTATTGCATTGCGTTTTCCAAAGACTGGGACTTGACAACCATTTGTCTCTTTCACCGTGGTTTAACTCTGAGGTGAAGAATGAACTTTTATAGTGGTACACAGCAGCTATATGGATATACACAAATAACAGCATGATCCATTTTGAACTTAGCTCTATGGCTGTTGCTTCATCCCTCTCGAGTTAAAGCAATATTACCATTAGAACAGTTCTTGTGTGATATTATTTATCCCATTATAATCCAGTTGGTGGTTTATGGTAGTGGGAAAGTGATTTCAGCAGCTTACTTCTCTGACAGCTCTGTTTGTTGAGTTTGTGGTTTGAAGCATCATTTGGAGCACCAGATGCTGCTGCTGTCTCAGTTCTTGGTTACAAGGCAATGAGCATCCCTGAGCCTGCACTCATGTAATCTATATTCCCCTGGCAGTGGTAATATCTTTATGTACTTCACTATAACCAAAGAATGCAGATGTTTATTGGTTTGAACTAATAATTTCCTGGTTTGAGTGTTTTTTCTGGTTTTTGAAGTGTCAAGTTGTAGGCTTCATCTTCAGCTCTGGGGACCTTTGTGACTCTGCTTTTCTGCTCTTGCCCCATCTTCCTCTGTATCCATAATGATGTTGCTTCTGTTTGGTAATATTACTTATCTGTAAACTTCGTGTTCCTGCTGAGCATCCCATAAGCATGGACACCACCCTTGATTGAATTTTTTTGCAAACTGGCACAATCAACATTCAATGCATACTCTTACCATGATTCCTATGGGAAAAATGGGCAATTATCACCATTATTCCTGGATTAGGAAAGGACCATTCTTAGCAGGAGAGGGGAAAAAAAGTTGTAATGTAAGTTGTCTATTTTAAACAGGTCATTTTTTTTATGATCACAGGTTATCAGTGGGTGTAAGCCTTGTGATCTGAACTTCCAACTGCTTTGTTAGCTAGTAGTCTTGTATCCTCTCTCTTTAGCCATAAAGAGGTTGTGAGATTGGTTCCAAGTTAGACATCCTGATCGACTGGTTAAAATACAGACCTGCATTCCATAACTCTCTAATATTCCCGAGTTCCTTGTGTTTCACTTGTTCTTCAATGAATCTTTTAATTAGGTGTGTTAAAGCTAATATTGCAGTTTATACACATGTGCAGACAAGGTGTAAACAACTGAATAACTATTAGCAAAGAGCCTTGCAGAAGTCACAAAGCTAATAGAAGTGTTTCTACTAACCAGAAGGTGAATGAATGTATTAGATAATAATTCTCTTCAGGATTTTAAGCAGTGTATATAGGAAGCAAACACAAGGAAAGTGATATCTGAGCTTTTTTTAAGTGAAGGGAAATTTCTGCTTGGCCACATCTTAATAAACAGGCTAAGACACATTTCTTTTATCTGCACAAAATGAAGGGCATTTCAATCAATAAACCCAATAGTGAAGAGTAAGCGGTTGTAAAGTATGGAGCTGCAAATGTCACATATAGGAAGTGCTTAGAAATGCACTGACAAAACTGGAATTGGGGCATATGTTTGTTTATTTAAGGCAAAATATACGTGCATAGTGATCAACACTGAATGATAATGTGTGATTGATGCTTTTATATCACAACCTCATTATCCAACAGTCAACCTGGTAATATCATAGAATCAAACAGGTTGGAAAAGACCTTTAAGATCATCAAGTTCAAACTTTATCCCAACACTGCCAAGGTCACTACTAAAATCATGCAAAAATGCTCATAAGTGGGACAGCACAAGTCAAAATAATGAACTTTATTCCTATTCTATTCAGAAAAGTTCCTGTGTAGAATCACAGAATCATAGAATAGTCAGGGTTGGAAAGGACTTTAAGATCATCCAGTTCCAACCCCCTGCCATGGGCAGGGACACCTCACACTAGACCATGTCACCCAAGGCTCTGTCC
>WTXV02034756.1:16545-29900 GCA_009823435.2 Nymphicus hollandicus | reverse complement strand
TCATTGCCTTATAGTGCTTCACAGTTGTGAATATGAATTCACAGATTTAAGTATCTTCAATTTTTTATTTAAAAAAAAAGCAGCCATTAAACAAAACTTTTTAGTGACACCACTAAATAAGCCACTGGTGTAACCCTAAGTGCTGTCTTCCTCAAGGCAGACCTGAGTGATAAGCTTTAGGACCAGCTCAAGATTCCTTCCAGGATAACAAGCATGCACACTCCTTATCATAGAACTCAAGCAAAGAAATCACAGCTAGCTTCTCATCTGGCTCCAAAACTGGAAGATACTAAGTTTGGTTTGTACTGGAAATCACTAGCCTTGCTGACAGGCAACAGGATTTGAGCTAGAATCTCCATGCAGCACAAAGCAACAATGTGTGAATACATCAGCTGTTTCTACAGGCATCTTGAGGATTTTTGCAGCAAGTCCCGCTAAGTGGTGGTGTAAAACAATGCTCAAACCATTTCAGTTAACTTCTACCTCTAAAAGTTACAAGTATATTAAGTCAGGTGCATTTAAGACCATCATTTATTTATTTTCAGATAACTGTGTAGTCACACACTTCAGTAAATGGCTTGGCTTTCAAAGAGTCCAAGTTCTCAAAGCAATTTACTCCATTATTTAATAGAATTTTATGGTAACATGGTACATCTGTTCTATTGTTTAGGTAGGACAGATGTTTCAAATCAAATATCCAAGCATTGAAGAGCAGGCTAATCACTGCAGATAAAATCTCCATGAAAGTCACAAGGACTAAAGGATTGTATCCTCCCTGATTAAGACTGGATAAACTAATTCAGGTTCATGCTCATGATAGAAATAGGGAGTTTGAGGTTTTTTGAGGTATTTTGGGGTTTTGGATTTTTTTGCTTGGTTTTGGGGGTTTTTTGTGGTTTTTTTTTTCTTTTTGGTTTTGGGGTTTTGGGTTTTTTTTTCCCTATGGATCTGTTCTGCCCAGCAACTGCTATTTTGCCTTTTCCTACTATGTTACAACATAAAGTACAGGAAATTCAGGTAACAAAAAGCAAAATCAAAAGCTTAATTGTGTCAATCTTTTCAAAGGGTAAGAAAATAGCAGCTAAACTTTTAAGTACTCCATACTATGAAAGTCACATGCTTTTACAGATTTGCGGCTGGAGAGAACAATGTGTACTTTCATGTATATTAACAAAAGTTAATCCTGCTGCTCCAACTTCAGGGCATACCACAAACTGCTACGCAGGATGGATAAATGAATGAATCATTGAGTCATGATCTTCATCCTTCTTTGAAAACCACAGTTGTCTTCCCTACTAAGTTATGTTGATGGGGTTTTGTTGATTGGTTTTAGGGTTTGTTTTTAGTTTTGGTATTTTTTTTAATTAGAAAATGCCTATGGAGGAATAAGCACTGTACAAAGCCCTCTGAAATTACGCATTATAGAAAACACAGTGCTTTCACTGAAGATGCCTCTGGCAAGGACTTTATACCAGTATCAGATTTCATGCACCTTTTCATGTAGTATCTCTATAAAGCATTCAGCCTAATACAGAAGACAAAGCGTTTATACTTGTGGCAGGAGTAGATAAGACTACAACCAGCAAAACTCATTAACCAAATAAAAACCAGAGGGGGGACACCAAAACAATGAAACTAAGGGCTGCCTCTTAACTGTGGTAGTTCTAAATACAGAAGGAAGAGAAATATTCCAAAGCCCAAGGCCATTTTTCTCTTTTACTTTCCATTTCTTAGGGATAAATTCATGTTTATAGGAAGAGACAAATTTTACTGCACATATACAGTACTGAAGCTAAACGCCACCAAAATTCGTTGGCACAGCTCTAATTTCTTTAGAAACCAAATGCACAGGTAACACTTGTGAGCATTTTAATGACAGGATGAATAGATTTCCAAAGTTTCACAGTGTAAAAAAGCTACAGGGATGGGGCTAGCTGTTGGCACAGAGCAGACAGCTCGCTTGAAAGCTTGTCGCCTTTGTGTGTGCTGGTAAAACAAATGCTGGCTTTGAACACTTGCTCGCTACTTGCACAACCCTCTCCTGCCTGCTGACATTCTGGGCCCTCCTGCCCTTTCAGCAGGAAGGATCCAGAGTTACCCGTGGTGGTGGGACACAGGTACTATCCCTACCTCCCTCTCCTCTTGGCTTTGGTGGCAGAAGCAGAAAGCCCTGCCTTCTCACCATGCTCTCTGGTCTCTTCACTCCTGCACCCCACAGGGGCAGCCTGGACCAGGGAATGGAGTCCATGGGAATGGATTTCATCATGGCATTTTGTCATTTTCTGCTACAGCAGAAAGTTGATGAAAGTTCTCAGGTTCGTGGTAACATCTGTAGTAACTAAGCCTGACTCATGATAACTGCTGTAGGGTGAGATCCAGCCTGCCTGGGGAGAAGGAAGAAGAGGTTCTCAGAAACAAGTCAGGATTCAGTCTCTCTACAGAGAAGGGGAAGCCATACTGATCAGGCCCCTTTCACCTCTCACTGACCTCTTACAGCAATTCCCCAGATCTTTGCTTCCCTTCCAAGCCTTCCCCCCTCCCCTCACTGATTGAGCACAGCTCTGCCAGGGTTGTGGAACTAACCTTTGCCACTCCAAGACAACAGCCTGTTTTCCTCCATCACTGAAGAGTCTCAGGTTGGTTTTGGCTGTGTTTCTCCATCACTCTCTAACCATATGTGCATATTAGAAAGCTATTTTCAGAATATCATCAGCTACAAATGAAGACCAGTTAGAGGGTTTGGGGGTGGTTTGTTCTTTTGCCTGTGCGCTATTGCCCCTTCAGGAATTAGTAATAAAGACAAAAAAATCACATAGACGCCTCTCTACATCACCAGCCTTTCTCCTGTTACATAGGAAAACGGGCATAAGGATTAGCTACTTCATGTTTATGCATCTAGAGGTGCAACAGAATCTCCACCCCAGAAAGGTTCAGAAAACAAGTAGTTTGGAGCCTTGGCATAGTGTATTTGACTCCCTGCAGATAAATAGCAACCTTCACTGAGAAATACCAACAATGACATTGAAGGGCTTCGGTTTGTGGGCTGTTATTGGTGTGGCCTTTGAATAAGGGCAGAAAAATATTTTTATTTTTGAATGCGTATTGAGCAAGTATTTGATTAAAATGAGAATTCACGATTTGATTCTACCTCTATACAAGCCCCCTGAGAAATTTCCATGCAATTTTCTGTTTTGCAGTTATAGCGCTGACTTCTGTTTTGGCTTCTAGATGTCCAGAATTGGTTCATTAATTATATTTATTCCAGAATTATAACATAATCTCCAGATGCAACATTTTGTTAAATTCTGCTTACTTTTCAAAAGTTACTCATCCACTGTGATCAGAAATGATTTTTACAACGGGATTGTAGAATAATTTATGAAACTGGAAAATAAAATCTGTCATTTTTCCTCTTCTGCATGGAAATTAATGTAACAGGTCGTTTAATCTGAAAGAGCGCATAAGCACAGTGTTGATGAATGGCTTTAACTATCAACATGTCTGGGAGATAGTAATAAAACTTGCACCCATTAACAGTGCAATTTTTGGAATGGATAATGATTACCTGTGGATATAAAAGAAATTCCATTTCTACCATGCACCAACCTGAAAATGTAAAATTTGTTTTAATTCGTGCTATAGCTGAAGAATGATAACTTTGAGGTCGGTGCTGTAAAAACTCAAAACCCCATAGTTTTGGCATACACAGTGTAAAATGAAATTACAGGTCTTGATAAGAAAATAATTGTAATTACTTTGAGTAGCCTTGCATTACTCTTCTGTTCACTAAAATATAATTACTGATAAATAACTTGAAGTCCCATTTTCTCCTCATTGTATCTGAGTTACATTAGTGGAACTACGGGTCTGATTTTGCTTCTTACAAAGTCTGTGGCAGCTTGTCAGCTTGCATTTAAATTCTAATCCCTAGAAAACTTTTCTCTTGATATCTAGCACAATGTCTTTTAATATATCCCTATTATTATCAATCTAATAACGTGACATAAGGCACGCTCAGAGTCAAAACACTACCCTTTGCTATAAATTAACATACACTGCTGGGACCTCCCCTTATGAAACACTGAGCTGTGAGTGACATAATTGTTACAAGTGGGGTAAAGTTTGTAGAGCATTGCCACATTTTACATGTGACATAGCTGGGGGAAAAAAAAAGAATAATCAGCAAACCTAGAAAACTCTCTGTTCACCAAAGCACATCTGTTTTATCCGCCGTTAACAGCTGGTTTTAGCAAAGTACACTGTCTCCCTATAACCTCACCTTCTTGGATTGCCACAGGTAAAATGCGACCACTACAAACATTTGCAGGTAGGGATGATGCCATGGCAACATGCATAAATGTTTTTTTCTTTTGCCTATATTAAGGCAATGTACATCTACCGAGTTATTCAGCAGGCAAACCAGTTCCTGCAAATACTAGTGCTGTGCTCAAGCCCCCTGCAAAATTTTTCTATTTTATATTTATATATTAAAGTTATCTCTCTTGTTTAACACAAAGAAAACAAGATTTTATTTGCCCTACATGAGATTGGGAAATAAGGTACACTATGCTGTCAAGAGCTTACAGAAAACAAACCCACTTTAACCTCATTCATCTATTATAATCTTAGATGCTGAATATAAGGCTTCCCTGTGTGAAAGTGATGTGAAGAATACAAGGAAGTGGACTTTAAATGGCCGAAGTAGTACATAGCAACTGGAATAACAGAAAAACAGAAAGGGTGCACATTTTGAGCCTTTATTTTAATTGGTAGTTTCCTTTAAGTAGCTTTTTTTCCTAGACAGTAAAATAGACTCCCAAAAGTATTCCAGTACAACTTTCCATAGCCCTTTCCTATGGGTTTACAGTCCCCTTCCAACAGCAGTAGAACTTGCCGTAGGCTTACTGTTTCCATAAACATTGGTAAGTGGTTTCTTTTCACATACAAAGGAAGGTGCAAGTGATTTCAGTAGCCTTCACTTGTGCAAGCAAACAGCAATTTGGAACATGCAGGAGGGCCCATTTGTGTGGAACGGGCAGGTGGCTGCAACAGTCACACTGACTATCCTTTGAAACATGTTCCTTAAAGCTTCAAAAGAAGCAATAGTGATAATAATTATCAGTGTTTCAAGATAATGCTAAACAGAGTTCTGAGGCTATGACAATGCAGAAGTAATTCACTGTAAACATAATTTCTCAATCCTAATGCCTGGAGTTTGAAAATGCTTATGACAAAGTACAGCTAAGGTCTGATACCACTGCCATTAAAATTGACAGGAATTTTACCCCTAGCTTCCATGGTAGCAGTTCATAAAAATGTATTTACTGGGGAAAGCAGAAGTAATTCATATGTATGACTGCATGAATACTTATACATATGCATACAGATATTATAGCTCAGTACATTCCTTTTTTCCAAAGTCAAGGTACTTGGGAAAAAAACCCAACTCTGTCCTTTGTCTAATTTTATGTTCTCACACTCTTATATTTTAGTATTGTGTCTTCATGTTTCCCATAAGCTTTTGTTTATGTCTAAAAACATACCAGCAATAATATCTCCAAGTTCTTCTATTTCTGCTATGGGTTAAATTTATATATATACATTATGGCCAAGTTTCTGTTAAAAAAAAAAACCAACAACAAAACCTTATCTTTGAAATAGGATTTGAATTTCCTACTCTATTTAAATGCCAGCAGTAATTACAATGCAGAACTTTCATGCAATTTCTTCAGCTTTTTAAAACCGAGAACTAAAGTTTGATAGCAAACTCAAATGAACATATTACATGGTTTATCTGAAAATGCAGAGTCAGATTCAATTAAACACAGTTAACCTCACAAACTCCCACCACTTCTGAGGGCGAATAATATCCCTCCCAGCAGCTGAAACTTCATGCAATGAGAGGGTCTCTCAACAGGCAATGTACGTCCTTCAGCCCAGGGGGACTGACTCAGCTGAGCTCCTAAATGCCCACATTGTCCAGTTAACATCACTCCAGGTAATTCGTGCAAATGAAGCACAAGGACTCTACATCTTTATAAGAGTTTCTTGTGCGTGATAGGTAGAGGAATGGAAGGACCAGTGAACTGTAAATTTTATCAGACTGATTAGCTGTATTTGGGAAGAAGGAGGCAAGAGATGCAGACTAACTACTTTGGTACAAACATGGTAATCGTAGAACAGTTTTGTACCTTAGAAAAAGATAAAATTTTTGTCTCGACAGAGATAAAATTAACAAATCCAACAGCTCAATCAGCTGGAAGATTTTGATAGAATTTGACTAGATCTAAATCAATAAAAACTTTGTAGAAATCATAGAATAGTTAGGGTTGGAAAGGACCATAAGATCATCAAGTTCCAACCCCCCTGCCAGGGGCAGGGATGCCTCACACTAGACCATGTCACCCAAGGCTCTGTCCAACCTGGCCTTGAACACTGCCAGGGATGAAGCATTTACCACGTCTTTGGGCAACCTGTTCCAGTGCCTCACCACCCTCACAGTAAAGAACTTCTTCCTTACACCTAACCTGAACTTCACCTGTTCCTTTCTGAGGCAGTAGTCTGCTCTTGCTATGTCTTGCTGTACTAAGAGTGAGCACAGGCCCTTCAGATTGATATCAACTAGCTCCACTTCCTCCACGATTCTGAAATGTCTGTATTAAAAGACTGGAAGGTCATTTGAATATATGGATTTTTTTTTTGTCCTATACTGAGAAACACTGATGGTTGTGGCTGTTCCATGAGCTAGCCTTTTTTGATCAAGTACAAGAGTAAAATGGGAAATTAGCCATGCTCACATGAGGCTTAGTCCAAGTTACACTGCAACATGTTGTGCAAGTCATTGCTCCAGCACCTTTTCTTGGTACTGTGTTGGTTTTGTTGCACTGGACTGGGGCATTATAGTGCATTATTGTACCTCATTAGAGGCAAATTTTGCTTTCCTGACTAAAATACTTTATTAATTACAGGTCTCTGTGGGTTATGATAGCACTTGCTATATAGTACTTACAATGCATATACAGATGGAGTGCAAACAGCACCCAACAAAATCTTAACTTCCCCCCGATATGTAAAGAGGCATTCTTTGGTGGTGATACTTTCAAAACATTATTTATTTCAACTGACAGGAAGCCATTTTAATAGGGTTTAAAGGTGCCGTGTATAAATTCTACATTTAGATTCTAAACTGCTGCAGGATAACCAAAATCTAAAGCATTTTACATAAATACATTTTTATGATAATATCTAGGGCTCCAAAACTGTACACTGGTGAAGAAAAAAAGATCTATTACCCAGCAACTTCTCTGCAAGTGTTTTCTAAATAAATAGCAGCTACATGCATGATAAATAATGCTTTATCACTAAAATGTTGCATTTCTATGTTGATGCTAGCTACTATAAAGCATTTTTATTTAATTATAATGGGAAAAGTTGTTTGTATAAGTCTGGTATTGAGTAGCAAAGGCAAAAAAAAAAAAAGTAGAAGAGACACAATAACTCACAGTTTAAGGAAATGGAAAAAAGGCCGAGAAAAGACAATATTTGGAGTGGCACAGAGGAAGAACTCACAGAATAGTATATTTAGTACACAGGAAATTAATTCTGATAAGATATAAGGAAAAGCATTTAATGAAGACATCATTTGTCTAGTTTGGAGAAAGGAGGCTGAGGGCTGACCTCATCGCTCTCTTCAGCTTCGTGAGGCGGGGAAGTGAAGAGGGAGGTGCTGATCCCTGGTGTCCAGTGATAGGATGCATTGGAATGGTTCAGAGCTGCACCAGGGGAGGTTTAGACTGAACATTAGGCAGCATTTTTTTTTACTGAGAGGGTAGCCAAACACTGTAATAGGCTTCAGAGGTGGTTGTTGCCCCAAGCCTGTCAGTGTTTAAGAGGCATTTGGACAATGCCCTTAATAACATGCTTTAACTTTTGGTCAGCCGTGAATCGATCAAGCAGTTGGACTAGATGATTGTTGAAGGTCACTTCCAACTGAAATAGACTATTCTATTCTATTTTGAAATGAAAGAAAATGGAAAAATCAAGGAAGCAGGAAGGAGCGAGAACTGACGAGCAGCGAGAAGGGTAGGAGAGGAAAACTAAGGCAAATACAACTGTTCAAGACAGGTATGATGTGGTGATGGGAGGGAGTTAGAAAAGAGGTTGGTCTTTAAGAAGTCAGAGAGGATATAAATGAGAACAATAAGAAAAGGAAGTTTCAGTAATAGGGGGAAAAAGAAAGAAGATAAAACATGGAAACTGCCCTGTCACAACAGGTCAGAAGAAAGGACAGGATAGCCAGCAGCAGACCTGGAAATAAGAATTGGCAGCGAAGCAGGAGGAAGAGAGAATGAAGTTTGCTTTGCAATGGGATGGTGGTAGGACAGAATAAAAATGTGCAGGGAAAATAGCTGGAGTGAGGGATGAATGAAGAAGTGTTGGAGAGCCGGATGTCATCACTTTTTGTTGCAACACTGTAACTAATTAAGACCTCAATCTCATGTAGGATAAGGCAGTGTTTTCTGAAACTGAGCTGGACATGACATCTGCCAGGGCTATGTGGATGTTCTGCACTGTACAGCACACAGACATAACCCTCCTGCACCCCATGCAATCAGTATCTTTCATTTACTGAAATAACGGTTCTTGTAAACCTTTGATAGTCCTGCTCCCCCCCAACTAATTTCTCAGTCAATGGGTGTCCTTCAACAAGTCATCTCTTGTTCTGCTACTATAACTGCGATTCACAGAAAAACTGGATTACACTATAAGTAGCCATGTCTATTTGGACATGCATTTTAATGGATAATTTGAGTTTAACATTAGGTTAAATTCAGGAACACATTAATATAGAAATCAAGACAGAAAAAACAGCAAATAAGCTTCACTTTCAAACTAGAGATTGCTTGCTAACAGCTGCAGAGAGGGTTCCATACTGCAATATGAATTCAAGAGTCATTTCTCAGTTTGTTTCTGCTCAGGATAAACAGACCTGCCCTCTCTATTTGCTGATTTGGACACCAACAGCATAATCTTATGGCAGTGTACTTGGTAAAATACAGCTAATTAGACAGAAGACACCCCTCCCAGATAGGAATACCATGATGTGCCAAGAGGCTCCTCCCATATCTCCTTTTCCCTGGTGGTTATACAGGCTTTTCATTTATCTGTGGAGCTAGCAGGAAAAATTACTTTTTGTGTTTGCTGGGGTTTCACACAGGCTTCCATATGCTGCACTCAATGCTTGTACCCAAGGCAAACTCCCTGAAGCCTTAGCTAAATAGGGGTTGGGAGGCCAACACACACATAGAAGAGCTCATATCATTCTCAGCTTCCCAGTGTGTGCAACCTCACCCCTCATCAGGCCCTGGGGAGGGGGCCGAATGAGGTCAGAGGGCACTTAACATGGCAGATTTATATGGGCTGCTGATACTCAATGCCTTTTTCTGCCATGCAGTGTAGCTACAGCATTCATCCAAGGAATGAGAATGAACAACCTTTCAAAAAGTACCCTAAATATAAATAAATAAAGGTGCAACATTTATCCAGGAAAAGGACTGGAATTTTGGGTCTCTAGTGACATGTGAAGCAGAGATATCATCATCTAGGGAAGAAAAAGGCGCAAAAGCAAAGATGCTCTTAATGATACACAAAATTCTAATTAAAATGTCTCAGCAAGCACTGAAATGTATTTGCCACTGATCTTATGCCATGCATACTGGATTTAATGTGCAATCAGTGCTAATCTATTCCAAGCCTTGCAATATCAGCAACATTTAAGGCAGACCACAACTGAAATTGCACAAATAATGAGGACAGCACAGAAAGATAGTGTAGAAAGGTCCTCTAAATATCATTCAAGACAAGTGAGATTACAAGAAATTCTGTGACCTCAGAAAACTGTCTGTCTCACTTCTTTTCTGTCTTCTTGTGATTCAGGACTAATTGAGATCTCTGCAGCTGGGTGCAGTCTTTGTTCCTTTAAACATAATGTCAATATTGAGGAAATATGTGTCAACACAACTGCTATAACTCTTTAAATCTTAACAATAAAGATTCTTTATTCCTGCCTAGAGTCCAGACCAAGACTTGTGTGACTGTAGAAGCCTAATTCAACTGTTCTACTGGAAAGGAGAACATATATATTTTTAAAGGACTTTTTGACCTTTCTTAGTCCTGTTGCTTCATTTGTTCCATATAAACAGATATACATGTACATGTTTTAGGATCTCTTAGGATGAATACTTTAATGGATTTAGGATTAATTGTTTAATATGATCATTTGCTTATAGTTTAATTGATGCTTTTCTGCTGAAAAGACAAAACAGAATCATCTACAATCATTTATAATGATCTAGCTTGAAATGACCTATTGTTACTCATGTGGCTTTAGTTTAAAAAATAAATCTCAGTAGCTTTATTAAGGATCATGGGACACAGTTGAGCAACCAGTTAATGATCTTACATACTTTTAAATTATTTAGTGTCTGCTGGACCAAAACCTGTTTCCCAGAGAACTGGAAAATAAATCTCAAGTTGCAATAATTAAAACTATAATGTCTTCCTTTTCTACAAAAAGCTTGCCAGGAAAATCCAATGAAATTCAGAAGTATGTAGGGCCAACATTGTTAAATTACATGGAAATCAGAATATACAAACTCCTCCATCATCTTCTTCCAGAGTATTCTAAAATCCAAGTCAAGTGTATTTTACTGTTGCACCAGTACAGACCTGCTTGCTTCTCTAAAAGGCCACCAAAATGCCACTGAAGTTAAAATGGATGAGTTAACCTTTTGAGAAGTACTCACAGCACCACAATTATTCTGACCTTTGACTGTACAATCCTTTAAATTTGCTAGCTATTCATTTAATGCCCATTTGTCTTTTTTTAAATTATTACGCCATGACTGAAAACATTTGTTTGCCAATCCATCAACTTGACATGTAGCAGTTTGCAATAACAAAGTATTTTGGTACAGGCAGTTTTAATTATTTAACCAATAATAAGTAAGGCAAGGACCTAGATGTGGGGGAGACAAAAACTGCAGGAGGAGCGGAAGCCCACGGAGAATTGGCATGAATTATTTTTACAGCCATCTTAATGCATAAATCTGTTTTGATGGATAGATAGGTGTTGAGATGAAATAAAAAAAACCAAAACACCTCCCCCTCAAAAAAGAAACGATGAAGCTGGTTATGACTTATCCTTCAGCGAGAAGCAGAGAAGAAAGGCTTATCTCCACAGCCATGGAGCCTTCACTTCAGCTGTGAATGGAGGGAAACAGGCCATATCCTGCTAAATCTTGTAGCACTAAGGTAGAACAGAGATTCTGACCTTGATTCTGTTCATAAGAAAAAGGAACTTGCATTGCCTAGCAGTAAAATGTTATCAGCAGTCATATTAACAGTCTATCCCGAAACTCCTTCCAAGTTTGGTGACAAGGCTTACCAGTCATCTGTCTCCACTGATAAGATTAACCTGTTGAATTCAATCAGCGGCATACAAGTTGAACCACTGAGTGACAGTACATTAAAGCCAGCAAAGTGACTTCACAGCCCAAGTGATCTCTTGGGCACTTGTGCATGTCCAGAACAGTTCTTCTACACATCCCACCTCTCTATGTCTGGGGCATCTAAGTTAGTAACACCATTTCAGAGAGAAAACATCCAGTCCAGAAAGTTGAGAAAGTTAGAATACAGATCTGCTGAAATCCCATGTATGAAACAGCCTCGTAAGTGGGAGAAGAAACAGACTTTGATGCCTAAAGGAAATATAAAAATCAGATGTGAAATTTTCAGATTCAGTAGAAAAGTGTAACAGCTGTAACAACACAAAACTAGTACTTATGTTAAGTTCCACTAGCCATGGCAGTACTTTTTAACGAATTTTCCTTCTCAATAGCAACCACTGTGCAATCAATGTAAGGTCTTGAAAGTCACTCAGGTGCATTGATAAAGGCCAGAAGGCAAAAGCATCCAGAGCTCAGCAGTTCAGTCAGCACTTCCTTATCAAGTGGAAATTTTTGTCTGCCATTTGAAAGAGCAAAATGGAGAGGTGTCAGTTTGAAAAGAATGCAAATAGACAACTTAAGGAAAATAAGACAAAAAATGTATCACGGGACAACTCCTAGATATTGAGTAGCTCAGCAACTAGTGCAAGGCACCAACCCTGAAGGCAATAAAAACCCCATTTTAAACCACAGCCGGTGCATGTAGCTCTGTTTAAGGAAGTACAGATTGCAAATATACCTTTTGATTAACAATGTTATTTTAGCTGTTTTCTAGGAATCTTAAAATACCTCACAATGTCTCTTCCAGCCAGCTGACGGTATTATAGCCTGACCTTCCTATACCAAAGAGGTCTGTACATCATATATTTTGCTGCTACTGTATTGTTTACTGCAACTGTAATGTCTCTCATTCATCTAACATTCTCAAGATATGTATTAACAAAGAAATCTGTTGAGAGTGAATATCATTGCAGCATTGATGATTCTTTTAGCACACAAGAACTGTGACAAGTCAGTCTTGCTTTTATACCTTGAGGAGATTTTAATGAGTTAAAGCAGCATGCCAACTTATAGAAGAGGAAAAAAATCCTATAAATAAGAAGTTTTAGTGCAAGGGAAAATGTTGTCACTGAAGTTTCTCAAGAGGTGAGGAAAATGACGTGTTAGCAGGTTTAAATCACAGAGGGAAAAGTAAATATCAAAAGAGAAAACCTGACTGCTGCATTCCCAGTGGAAATGCCTTAAATTAAAGCAGAGAGATGCAACAGTGAGATCTTACAACACTAACCTTTTGAGATCATGTCTGCACTGAAAAACTATTCACAAAGGATAAATAAACCCCCATCCTCCTGTCTCATCCTGTGTACAGGGCCCTCAGAATTAAAGGCTAGATATTGAGACAATCCCTTCTCTGGCTGGTCTCATAGTCTGAACAGCATGAATCTAATGCAGCCATTCATGAACATGAAAGGCTTGACTAGAAAGTGATTATGTTAGGACAAAAAAAAGTTCACAAGGACTTCCATTAGATATGAAATTATCAGATTAAATATACAAAGGCATAGCTATAACTTTAAATATCATATCCTATGAAGTCAAGTCACAGCATTTTCCTTTTAATGGAACCTTGAAAATGTGTCAATTATATGCCCATATCTTATTCATCCAATTGACACGTTGGCTGGCTGGTGATTTTATACTTTTCAAGCAGAAATGGTAAACCTGGAAATATACAGGGCTGCAGAACACTGCAGCCATTCTGTCCAATGAAATCATATCAAATAAAGCATAGAAAAAGAGCACAACCAAAAAAAAAAAAAAAAACCAACCAAAAAAACCCAAAAAAAT
>WTXV02034755.1:4632-27881 GCA_009823435.2 Nymphicus hollandicus | reverse complement strand
TGATCAGGTGGTCTGTAACAGATCCCCACAGTAATGTCCCCCATTGCTGTTTTCCCTTTGACCTTGACCCACAAACTTTCTGTTAACTGATCACCTGATCCCAGACAGAGTTCCATACTCTCCAGCCTATCCCTAACATAAAGAGGAACTCCCCCTCCCCGTCTGCTGGGCTTGTCTTTTCTAAAGAGTCTGTAACCTTCCATTCCAACACTCCAGTCATAGGAGCCATCCCACCTTGTTTCTGTAATACCTTTTATGTCATATCCCTGTAGATGTGCACACATCTCTAATTCCTCTTGTTTGTTCCCTATACTACTGGCATTAAAAGAAATTTTATTAAACCTTTTACCAGATCAATTGCTTACAGTATTAATCATAGAATTGTAGAACAACTCAGGCTGGAAGGAACATCTAAAGATCATTTGGTCCAATATTTCATAGGAAAGGAACTCTGAATGAGATTATCTAACACCCTGTCCAATTTCGTCTTGAAAACCACCAGTGATGGGGACTCTGCTGTGTCCCTAAAGAGGTTGTTCTAGCTGTAAAAAAATTTTCTTTTATGATAATGAATTAGGTGGACTTCCTCAGCCAAAATCATGTAGCTGCTGTAACAGATGAATCAGAAGGGAATTAAGCTAAATTCTTGAGTCAGTAGAATCAACAATGACCTAATCATCTAGATCTCTATCCATATAACTTCAACACCCAAAATGTTTAGAAATTGTTGTTGGTTAATTAGGGATATGAGGCTGTAAATCAATTCAGGCATTATTTTAGGCAAACCTTTGTTGTGATACCTTTGTTACTTTCTCAGCAAGGTCAAAAATTTTCTTTAAATCAGCTTTGCTATCAGAAAGAGCCCTAGTTTCATGCCTATCTGTCTTGAGATGTCAACGACACTTGTGTTTGGGAGCATTAACGTTCCCTGTGTAAAAAACCAGTCTGTTCTGTAATCAATCCAATATTTAGACAACTTGCCTTAGACAACTGCAAATAGAAAACTTGAACTACTCATTATTTTTACTAAATAAATCAATAGAAGAATACCTGCTGTTCCTGATAGTTAAAGGTTTTTAGAAATCAATAAACGGAACATGTGGCACAGAGTCTTGGATGATGTTTTGTCATGATAACTTTTTTGACTATAACTGTAAAGGAACATAAATGAGGCTGCCATTTGTGTTTAAGGCAGTGGGAGGTCTGTATCTTAATGTTGTGGGAGATATATAATGTAGTCTGTGCTTCTGCACAGGCTTCTGTGGCATTTTATGGACTCTGTATAGCCTTACTCATTTGTCAGATTAAGCTAGTATATATGTTTATGGTTTTTCCCACAAAAATTAACAGACAACATTTTAAAGAATTTTTTTTGGCCTTAGTGAGAACCTAGTTTGGTTTTTGGTTTGGTTACATTCAGTTGTCAGTTTCTTGAAGAAAGGTGTTCGTGCAATACTGCAATGGGATCAGTACAAGGAATGTCTGTCCTTTCAGCTACTGCATCCATGCAAGGAAGGAGGTGCACTCCAGCCCTATGTCCTTTCTTTTGTTTGGATGAATTGTCAACTCTTTAACTGCAAAAAAAGGTGTCCACTTGTTGTCTCCCTCTTTTTAGAAAGAAGTTGGTAGCCCAAATAGCAATATAGCCCAAATAGCAATACTTAGACATAGCTTTTGTACCACTACTGGTATCCAGTGTTGGAGAGCCCCAGTACAGCCTGTATTTCCAGGCTTCTTAATGAGTAATGAAAGGAGTTGCATGAAAAAAAAGCTGCATGAAAGCTGCATGTGGAGCACTGGACCTCAGAGTAGGAGGAGAGGGTCTGAGCATTGGTTTGTACTACAAGCTCAGCTCACTTCTTAGTACCTTAAAAGTAACCTAGTTCAAAGAATCACGGTTTGAGAACCACCAGTATAGACCATGGAACTGGTAGTGTATAGTTCTATGTAAAAGCTTCTTAAAATAATCTTTTAAGAAAACAAATATCTTGAAGTTCATTTTTTCAGTTATTTTTCATGGGTATTTGGTATCAATTTAGAAGGATAAAGTATATAGATAGATGATCTCCAGAGGTCCTTCCCAACCCTAATGGTTTTGTGATAGATAGTTTTCATTTTATGAAAGCTTGTTTTTGAATTGAAAGGAAATGGTTTTGGAGGATTGTTAAAAATGGTTCCATCCTGAAGACCAAAATGGAAATAATTTTTTAAAGTAATAAAAATGTTTTCAAGATTAGAAAAAGTACATAAATTCAACTGAAGTTCAGGTTTTTCTCTTAAAAAAAAAAAAAACCAATCCACACTGCCTCCCCACCCAAAAAAAAAGGGTGGAGGGGGAAACCTCACAACCAACAATCTATCTTTCCTGAGTTTCTTATTGCCAGTATACAGATATTAATACTGAATAATAACAAAAAAACCTAATAACAAAGGATTGGCTTTGCACAATAACAAATTCAAAAAGCTCTCAAAATAAGTTACTGATTTAATCTTTAATTTGTAATATTCTGACGTCAATTTATACTAATACTTTCCTAAATATTAAGACACCTAAATCAGCAAGTCAGGAATTTGGCTTTAACAATGGAACTAAGTTTCCTCTGTTACATCCAGCAAAGAACTGGTAATGAAGCACAGAGTGTTTCACAAATACATACTTCATAGGATTGTGTGTCAGTGCATGTGGAAGAGATAAAAGTATTCTGGAAGAAGTTCAAAGGAAATATCCTAGTAACTATGGAAACAAAAGCCCTTCTGCCCTCTGTTGAAAAGAAAAAATATTAAGTTAGACTAAATGAACATCTTCCTTTAGTACCCGTTTGGCCAAGACAGATTTGTCCTCCAGAGTTGATGAGACTTTGAAAGAGATAATGTTGAGAGATCTCCATAAAACTCCAAATGTTTTTCTTATGACCTGGGGACAGACTTGAAACAACCATCTTGCAGCATCTTTCATTCACATATGATTGAAATCAAGCTCCATTTCAGAAAAGCTCTCCCTAACATTTGGCTGGAGTTCCAGGTTTTGTGCCAAATGTGGGAATTGGCCATTTAAATTTTAGTGTGGCTTAGACTCCAAACTTTCAAATAATAAATAAATAAATAAGCCTCATATGTTCAGTATTGCAGGAATTTAACTTTGAGTCAGCAAATGAGAAACATGAGCTTCTATATTCCAGTCCTTACATAAATCTTTGGATAACATTTTATTTTATTAAACGTACCATAATCATAGTTACATAAAGATGACAATATAAGAAAATTTTACAAAAAGGCTGGAGTCATACAAGGTGAATTTATAAAAGAATTGTGGTTCATCTAACGTTCTGCAACTATTTCACCACTGTAATAGGGATGGGCAGCAAAAGCGTAGGTATAAAAGTGATGTAGTACAACATTCTGTATCCCATGCTGTTCTGAAACATACTTTTTCTTTTTCTTTTCCTATTTGCTAAATTTTAAAAATGGGGTTTATTTATACTTTTGTCTCACTTATCTCCTCTAGGTTCACCCTTATTATTTTATTTATCTATTTTTCTTTTATTCTGAAAAAGAACAGTGGGGGAGGGACAGAACCTTGTCTACTCTGATTTGAACTACATCAGTTTGGCAACTGGGAAATATGTTTCTAAGATCTCCTGGAAAACTGTATGTATATTTTTTAATTTTGTTGTTAATGCTCTGAAGACAGTTCTTGAAATGCACCTATCCTGTGTGGCTTCTGTCATTTCTTGAAAGTCTCATTTGCCTATTTGTGATTTTTTTTATTTTTTTTTTTTCCTTCAACTTAACCTTACATTAATTTGGGGTTTAATTAGGTTATCAGCTGAGGCTATATGTCATATTATAAGGTGGATTACTTGCTTTTGCATCTACCAAATATAAATGACTTGAAGTACCAGGTAGTACTTTTGCTGTCTATCAATAGAGTTATGTAAAAATACCACTGAACTTCATGCAAATTGGAAGATACTTCTGTAGACTCATCTATATCTTCTTTTAAAATGACAATGACTGTTTTTATAAACTTGAAGGATTTAATCCAAATTCTGAGTATTTTCTTCCCATGCTAACGAGCCACCAAGTATTATGAGTAATTTCTCTACAGGTAAAATTTTAAATGCAAGTTTTAGAGAGATTTTTGCCTTTCTGCCATCTCTTCAGCATTCTTACAAATCCCATGAGACCTTAAAGCTTTGTGACGATTGAAATGACTGCAGCAAGGAGATGTTACCCATTCCAACAGTCTCATCTCTGAGGCAGTTCAGGACACAATGTTGTAAGAGGGGTCTAAAGACACTTCTTTTGATTCTGCATTATGGGTTTACAACAAGTTAGCTGTAGTCTTGCTCAGAATGAACAGAGTTTACTGTTTGAAATATATAACAGTAGGATTTATTTATCTTTATCAGACAGGCTTTTAATTTACCTAGCAAAAGTGCCTTGCCAGTGGAAGCACCTCAAACCATTTACCTTAAATTTCAGAAAATAACTAATGAGGCTTGGATATCAACATCTTTTCTTCATGTCAAGAATGGAACTTAAGATAGAAATGAAATGGTTAGACTGCACTCAAAAGTGCAATCAAAGGTATTTTTGTATTCTGTTTTCTTTATGCATAGTTAATTATGTGAATGTTTAACCTATGCCCACAAAAACTAAGCAAAGCAAAAAAAAAAACCCTGCTAGAATATACCTTTCTGGCTTAATTCTTTGTCCGTAGCTTTCCCTGCTTAAAATAAGAGTTGTTATGTTTACCAACCTTCTGCAGAAGACTTGGCAATTGATAACTCAGCAGACGTAATGATTAGGTTTTTTTCCAGTTTTGGTCTATGGCTTCAGGCAAAGATAAAGCTCTAAGATAATACCATTCTCCTTTTCTACTACATAATTATTTCTGTTACAGCAGCACCTTGGAGCCATAATCAAGCCTGAGGTTCATTTATGCTGCAGAGGTACAATTACAGAACAAAAGAGGTCTGCCTTACTGCACTGATGCACAGAGTAACAAAAAGAGATACAACATAGGTAGATACTGATGCAGGAAGAAAATAAAAAGAGAAGTGATAGTAGATAGCCCATGACAGTCAGAGGTCTCTCCGTGTATGTGGTCAGGTTTTTGCACTGCAGAGGTTAAGTTTTGCAGGCTGGCTTGCAGAAGAAGAAAAAAGTAAATTTTCAGACCTTTATGGGGTGCTCCTCTCCAGTGGCTACGGGTATCAAGTCTGTGATTGCACTTGCAGCTCTCCAGCAGGGTAAAGCACTTGTAACTGTTCCAAAACCCTCAGCCATGCTGCTTCAATAGTTGGTTTCTTTAGCAAATGGTACTTGAGAAGCAGAGCTATTTGTAATGTATTTCCTTCATTGCAGGGCTTGAAGAAAGAAATCTCTCCGTTTACAATTTACTTTGCATTTTAAAAGTGAATATAATACAATTTTGAACTGTCCTTAAGCAGCTTAGTACCATAACACAAACAGGGTGCTGACTCTATTACGCACAAGATGGTGTCTAAAGACCAAGCAATGCATTTCAAACACAGTCAAAACTAATTACCGATATGACATTCTGTTTTCTCATCTATACTTTTCTTGTAAGCCTATCTCTGCATTCATAAACTTTGAGAGCTTGTGAATATTATTCTGTTCATAATTATTATTCCATGCAATTTCCTAATTACAGGAGGTGAACTTTTTAAAAGATAATTCAATTTTTAAATTTATAAAAGAGCCCATCTTGCAAAGTTAAGGTTATTCTTTGTATATATGTAACAGGATCGCAATACTTTTTTGTGAGGCTTTAAAGGCAAATGGACTGAGGAGGATGAGGATGATTTATTTTTTATATTGCTACATTGTGCTTTCAGAGAAACCACAGGGTGTCCCTATCCATACTGTGCCATGAATCTCTGTTTTAGCTTGAGTAGTCTCAGTTATCCAGGAGCAATGTGCTGGGGCAGGCAGCAAACCAGTGTTCAGTATTAAAACAGAGGATAAAAATAATCTGTTCTTTTTCCAGTTATTTCATGCCCTTTACTTCAGCTGACTACTTCTATTTTCGCTTATAACCTTAGTGTCAGCTGCATTATTTGTATGTGAAAAAATAGCCATGGTAAAGTAGATTTGAACTTTCCACTTTTTTGAAAGAGAACTAATAGTCTTATTCTACTATTTAAGTTATATTCTAAGTCATAGTATATAAAAATAGTACTACACAACCCGGTGACCTAGCTCTAACTTGGGTTAGTTTTCTGCACCATGTTCTCTCACTAGTGTATTTTCTTTATGCTACTTTGGAATCTGTTATAATGATGATATCTGGGTGCTAAGCAGGATGGGTTTCTACCACTTTCAAGTCAGTATAAAATTAGGAAAAGGTGTTATGGCTTTTTAACTTCTTTGTCAACTAATGATATGCACTCTGCTGTTTGAAATTAAACTCATTTTTATATCCCAATGAGGGAGTTAAGGCTCATAGGGAAGTTATACATGGTAAGATGTCATCATAATGAATAAGTTATGTCATACTGCTTCCTCCATAACGCCTATTTTTGTCTAAGAGTTTTCCAAGTAAGTTAGGAAAACAGGTACCTTAAGGTAGGTGCAAAGCTGATGGGGCAAGCATATCAAGACAGTAGGAATCAATTACTAGCTGTCTCACTGGAAGGATGTGTTGACTGAAGGTTTACATTGTTCTTTGATTTTGGTACTGTTCTGTATTTCAGCAAGGATCAGTAGAATAAGTAGTATGTTCACTGCACTGTCCAGCAGTTGCAAGGGAAGGGCAGCTACAACTTTTTTAGAAAATGGACTTTTTTAGAAGAAATTTATGTTTTATTTTGTTCGTTTTTTGTTTGGCTTTTTTGTTTGGTTGGTTGTTTTTTGGTTTTTTTTTTTTTAATATGTGTAAAGTTCTGTCCTTGGTAGAAATCATAAAATATGGAAAGGCAGGATGGGGATTTGCTGTTAAGTGTTACTAGTTCCTGAGAAAAGGATCTTGTTTACTGTGAATTACAAACTGAATGTGAACCAGCAACTTCAGACATTAAAGGAAACATTTTAGGAGTTGGATATGGGAACATCACTTTCAGTGCATTCAGTATAGCATTTCTGTTTTACCTAGTGCTATAGTACTAGTAGCAGCTGAAGTGTTTTATCTCCTTCTGGAGATTGCATTGAAGAAATGCCATTGGAAATCGTACAGAGGACAGCAATGGAACTTATTACAAATTTTGAAAACATGACACATGAGGAAAAGCAGAAAGAAGTAGTTCTTTATTTTAGAGAATAAAAAAACTACAGAATGATGGGAATTTTCCAACATCTCAGTGTTATCCATAAATAGGAAAGAAGGACATTTTTCTCTCCATTGTTGTTATGAGGAGAAATAAACCGTAGGTAGCACAATACTACGGTAAGGCATATTTAAACAGTTTATCTAAGCATCAAATACAACAGTAAGGACTGAGAAGAATGGGAACAAATTAAAAGTTTAACTGATAGTTTAAACCAATTGAGCAAACATACTGGAAATGATTTAGAAATAATTAATTCTGCCATGGAACAGGAGATTGAACTAGATAAGCATGCAGAGTGCCTTTCACCCTTATTTATATGTATGCCATTAAAAATTCATGTGACTCTTTAGCATGATTTCCAAAGTCATTTGGCTAAGACTAGCCAAAAGACAGTAAAAGGTAATGTTAGCAGACAGTAAGTATAGTTTGAAGAAAATCTGTTTAATTGATTGATAATTAGGAAAAATGCTATAATTGTGAAATTTCATTGTCACAGAAGGGGAAAAAAATATACATACTCAAATGTTGTAGTGCAGATAGCATGTGTTTGCACTGTGTGAAAAGGCTAATTGCAATTTTTGCTTTTGGCAAGCACACAAAGTGATTTTTTTGCAGTTTGATATTTCTAATTGCATTGTAATTGCAACTAAATCCAACATATTGTATCACCATCTGCCAGTGTCTCAAGTTTGCTGTAAAACAGTTTATAGTAGTTCTGTTCCAGCTTACTGGAGCTCAAACATGTAACCCTTAAAGTAATTTGAATTTATGGTAGATATACAGGAAATAAAACTTCAGATTTTAAGAAATGAAGTCAAATGATATGGGTTCTCTAAAAAAAAAAATAAGGAATGGTGAATTTATACTAGCAACATAGTTACTCAGTACAGAATAGCTGTTGCATATGAAATGTAGGATATCTTCCTCCACTTTTAAAATGTATTGGGAGTGTCACTGTGCTATATAGGTATAATGTAAGGCTTGGTCTAATCCACATTGCTGCACAATCCTTTAAGGATAACGAAAAAATGCCTAAAATTAGGAATCAAATAGCAGACAGGAGAAGAACATGGAATTACATCAAATATGCCCATGAAAAATGTGGTGAAAATGTGGTGAAAAGAATTATATTGCAATGTCTATCTATCCTAAAAATATATGATATTAAAATGCTGAAAAAAATGGCCCATGTATACTTACCAAATATGTTCTTGAGATTGGCTTGCTCATACGTTCCCATATTTCGTCCCTTCTTCCTTTACTAGTGGTATATAGGTGTGTCAATGAGCTAATGATGTTTTGTTAAAAGAGGGAGAAGGTTTTCTCTTTTAATGAAACATATAAATGAAACATTCAATTGAAAAAAAATATGCCAACCTGAAAATTATTACAAAATCAAATAAAGGCCATACACAGGTTATCTTCAGTTATTCTTTTGACCAAAGTTTAAAACATTTGTAGAAAGTGAGTGATTATCATTCAAAGCCCAGATGGAAGTAAGCAAGCCTGTACGCACATGGGCAGAATCCATCCTCGTTAATCCCCTATCTGAGGTTTGTGAATGTTCAGGAGGAAACCATTCATCAATTCAGCAATACTCATAGTGAGGAAAAAGTGGAAAAGAGACCAATTTTTAAACCAATATTTACAAATTATCCTTTGGTTTCTCTGGAGGGCCAAAGAAAGATGGCGCCTTTTTCAGTTTGTTTATTGACAGTAGAACTCTCCAGTTGCTTTCCACCAACCCATTCCCAGTTTGATCCTTCTACAGCAGCTTCTCAGAAGTGCCTACCCCAGATGGTGGCTTTGAAAAGGGGGTGGTAAGAAGGGAAGAAAAATAAATTCTTGAGGGATAGTGGGCTGCTGACCAATTTTGTTTCTAAATAGGATCTTACTAGTTTTATTCATGCCTTTCCAGTTTCCTTTACTCCAGAAATAGATAAAATCACTTGACACAGGTTTACTGATGCTTAAGTAACTAAAATTAGAAGGATTAGGGTTTTGTTGATTTTTGGGGGGGTTCTTTTTTGAATTTTTGCATGCTACTTTATTTCCTAGAGCATTGCAGGTAGAAACTGGCAGTGGTTATCCTGGGGAGGATAAATCTCTGCAGTAAGGTCTGTGAGTTAGAAAATTTTACTCTAATGGAAAAATTGTATTAAAATAAGACATACCTGTGTTCTTAGACAATGGGTTGTGTTTGTGTTTTGAAACACTGAGTAAAATGTACGCAGGAAATATACAGGTAAGGGCAACAGCTAAAAGGGGAAGAGATACTGACTTTTATTTCCTTTAGAGCCTGGTTAGCTTCAGATTTTCTTGAACAGGTGGATTTGCTCTCAGAATATCATAGGCACTCCTAGAGGGTGAAAAAAATCTACTCAAATATATCTTCTTCATGAAGTGACTTGCTACCAGTCCCATCTCTTTTTCAGGAAATTAGGTCCACATGGTTTTAGCTGAATCTGCTCTCTTTCAATAGTAAGGTTGCCAAAACAATGTCTGTCATAAGTACTATATCTTCACATGCATCACCAAAAGAATTGCAAGGCATAATCATTTGTTACGGCAGTGTTTTGGGAGTCACAAAAGCACTTTATTAGGGACACCAGAATGAAATCAAAGAACAAAGGAGATTATAACAAGCTAGCTATGAATTTCTTTTTTGTTCCTGTTGTTAATCCAAAAGAAAAAAACTACATATCTTAGAATTTGATTGTTTAGAAATGCACTTATTACAATTATCATTAAAAGAAACCCAATGAGAGAAAACACAGAAGTATTTTAAAGAGAGCGTCATGTTTACATTATCTGCTTTTCATTATGAAACACAAGGAAAATGAAAAAACAAAAAAACAGCAACAAAAATAAGAATTTTTAAAAGTGTAATCTTTAATTACAGATTTCAAATTATCACCTTGGGCAAACTGTTGAAAACTTCATTGCTATTTTTTAGCCTGATGCCATCAATTCTAATATAACATCAAATTTCAGCCACTGGGTTGTTTTTTTTTTACTCCTTCTGCTTTTTAAAGATCATCTTGCTGCCAGTAATCCACGCAGATATTGATAGGCAGTTTCTTTCTCAACTCAGGAAATTTAATATAACTTGAGTCTTTGAAATACCATTTCTGTTGAAACCACTTTTATCTGCTTAATTTCAATGTATCCTCAATATTCAGTAGTAGATCTGTTCAGGTTTTTTTATCCCATTGCTTGTGCTTAAGGACCTATTTACATGACTGTTCTAGGCTTCTGGAATATATATTCAGATATATTACACAAATATATTTAGTGCAAAACTAATCATGCACACAAGTGCATGACTTCATAATAGCTGGGCATTTTATGGAACACAAAGATTTTCAGAGAGCATATTGGTGGCATTTGTACACTTAATCATGAACTGATTTGCACACTTCAAAAAATATTTAATCATAAGAATTAAAAAATGATTCTATAAAGTATTATTTTCAGATTTAGGACAGCTGAATGTTGTCAGGCAAAAAGAAAATATCTCTAAATTTTTCTGCAATGCTAATTCCTTCTTCAATTTTCAACTAATTAAAACATGACCAGTGTTTATAGACCAGTATGGCAATAAGGCACTAAGGAAATTACTTATAAAAAATTAAGGGAAATTAAGCAATGAAAACCTTGATGATATTTTTCAGCTCAGAGAAGGAACCAGAATACAATGTAATTGCATTAAACATTACATTATCCTGCATATAATATGTAAAATAAGTACATAACAAGTAACACCACCAAAGTAGTAAGGTATGTGTTGTAAGTCTCCTGCTAGAAATGAGGAACCTTTTTCTTTTCTTCTGTACAGGCATTTATGCTCGTATCAAGCTAGAATGATAGCACAAAAGTAGAGACAGAAATTCCAGAGCTCTCTAAAATAGTACCAAGATGTGCAATAAAAAGCCTCTGAAAATAGTGCTTTCCTGGTCAGAGCTGTGTGTACCAGGCACAGCTGTGCATCAAAGGAGCTAGGAATGAATACCTTCCTACAGACAGTTTGACTTATGGTAGCTGTAAGGCTGCTGCTCAGAGCTTTATGGCAATAGGGTAGAGTGGAGATGGTGGCATGAAAAGACCTTTAGCATAGTGTGGCAATTCTGCCACCCTCTGTAATTGTCTGCTTTACATTGGAAGTCATCTGTTTTTTCAGAGGAATATGAAGGAAGGAACACCAATTCCTCCATGCTGTCTTAGGGACCATGCCTTGGCATGGGAACCATGCTCTGGACCAGAAGCTATGTTCTTTATAACGCAATGATTCCTACAATTCAGTGAGATGTATACATCTTCCTGATTGTTGCCCTGCCTCAGAAAGACACCAAACTGTGCCTTTATTGCAGTTGTGATATAATGTATAAATGTAATTAAAACATAGTTCAAAGGAAATACTGTAATTAGTTAGCATGGGAAAAAAAGCACAAGAAATCCTGATAATTAAGTATAGTGTCCTTAAGTGTTGTTTGTTAATGCATAAGTGAACAAAGAGAAAAACTGTGTAGAGAAAGGATGAATTAAATTGTGGCATGAGCATAGTGGCTATGGAATTTCTTTCTTCCTGTTTAATAAATATGCTCTGTAGGATCAAAAAAGCTGCTGCTTTTCACTGATAAACATAAGGCTGGGTTATAAATCATTTGGAGTGAAAGACAACAATTTTTATTCAAGAAGTGTCTTAAGAAATCCAGTCTAGATCCAGCTAAAGTTATATGAGGATGGCTGGAAAGGACAGTTGAGAAGTAAATATAATGGTGTAACAGTATTAAAATCAGGGTTGTTTGGGTTTTTGTTTTCAATTGTATTTACAGAAGTTTAATGGTTTAAACCATGTAATTGATAAATCACTATAAAGAGTAAGAACTTTTGAGAAAATAGTGACTTGGATTCAGTATTTTTTTGCAATAGAGATCTGTACCTATGTTTGTATTAAAAATAGTCAATCTTATGAGCAGGGTGAGCAATTTAGCTGTTTCAAGCTCTGCATGCTCATTCTCTGTGATGGTGAACAGAGTGATTTAAGATCCTATTCCATTTAAAGGCATTTAAGAACTGGGAAGCCCTAAGCTACTATGCAATAATTAGTGTTTGAATAACAATCTAAAGACAAACTGTATCCATGTTTTTGAAATAAAATGGTCCAAATTTAATGTTTTTGAAAATGCAAGAGTGAACCCCTAAGGGTGCTCTCTGGTTGCTTTCTTGAACAGCACAAAGCATCTGGACTTTACTTGTCTGGAATATTAGAAGAAAAAAGATGCTGGATGAAAGAGAAAATCAGAGACCAGAAGTTCCAGGCATGTAGCCAATTTTGTATTATAGTAAAAAATTGTGTAGATGATTCAAAAATTACTGTACCTTCAGGTTATTTTTCCAAATAGAGACACTGGGGAAATTAGGAGGTACTAGCTGAAGGTATGAAGTCAGAGTGCATTGCATTATATCTTCATGGACATTCTCTTCTAGAAGAGTGGCCTAAAGTTACTTAGTCAAGTACACCTCCGTATGAAATAAACAGCAGTGCAGGAATTGGATGGTGCAGTTCAGTTCACACCTTCAGTTAATACATTTTAACTTCCCCAAGTGTCCTTTTGCGGACAGGTCCAAATTCTTAGTCAGTGATATGATATAATGATATGCAGGATAGCAAAGAAGAAAGGCAACAAACCCAGCTGAAGTGTTCAAGGTTTAGTAGGAAACAACCTGAAGTTTCTAAAGGTGTTGAAGTTTTGACAGTATAAGTCAGTTTCCCCACTTTATGCATTCGGGAAAAAAAAAAATCCTGCATAATTACTAAGTGTAAGAATTTATTACCTCTTAGGGCTCTAGTGTCCTTTACTAAAGAACCTCAAATACAACATTGAAAAAAACACCTTAAGTCATCATCTAAGGTGTGGCGTACTCCCATTGTTTCTTCTCCCAGCTGCTGGACTCACATCCTCGTGTGTCTCTTAAAAACCACTCCTATTTTAAAAATTTGCAAGTGTCAGATTATCTCATCTGTAACAGTCAGTTCACAGAGTTTGGTTAATTTAATTGCAAAGAAGTGACTACTGTCTATAATTCCTCTTTCAACGACCATCAAAATATCATCTTATATAAGATTAATTTTTGTTTCAAGAAAATATAAGTTTTCTATTCCCTAATTTCCTTAAGCTCTTTTTCAAGTCAACACCAAATTGATTTTTTTATAATTACTACAAAGCCAGTTATTTGAAGCTATATTTCTTTATATCCATTTGCAACAGTAGACTTATAACAGTGTTTGGGTTTTGCCTCATCAAGAATGTTCTAAATCATACTGAAGAAGCTAGGAATTTTTGTTGCTGAGAAATATTATGCTTCAGGTTCTCCCCTGGATCAAGGTTTGTCCTTTATCTGGTTTCCTAACTCTTGTGTGGAAGAAGAGTTCCCTTATCTTTCCTGGTTAGTGCAGCAGCAGTAGTCAGAGGAGATCTGATGGTGTTCAAATCCTCCTGCTGCAAAAGTAGATGTATGGGGAAGAATTGGGTACGGCATGGCACTGTCAGCCTCCCCTGGCATTTAGCAGAGCTATGAGAGCACTGTCTACAGATGGGTATAGGTTGCTGGCCCAAGAGGGAGAGCTGAGAGGCACAGTCACAGCCTTTGATCCACTTAACAATGTATGGATAGACTGCTTCTCACTGGGGGTGAGAATACTGGTGAGAGGAGGCCAGAATCAAGCCTGCAGAGACCAGGACAATGACCTGAACTTGTTTAAGTCTTTATTTGTAACCTGTTTTATTATTTCACTTGTCTTTCTTCCTTTGTTAACCTTTTCTTAAGGAGCTTAAGATCACATTGTTTATGCATGAATGCATTTTCTTTACTATAAACTTCACCCTATTGTATTTTCTCCTGGAAATGGTGAACCAATCCTTTTGTTTAGTGAGTCACATTTTATGCAGGTAAATAATAGTTCATGAGATAAATTCAATATTATAAAAAAACCCCAAACAAACAAACACACAAAACCAAACCCAGAACAACAAAACCGAACCTTCTTTGAAAATACTTAAATAGACAATAGTTTTCTAAACAGTGCAAAGCAGTCATCATGGAAAACTTAGTCTGTCCCTTAGAAACAGACATTTAAAACTGCTTTCATGAAATTCCTTCCTGTTTCTCCTCTATATTCCAGCTTTTGTATTTCTAAGTTTCCCTAAATATATGGATATATTCAAGCTGTTTTGAAGTCACACATAGAGGTATTTCAGCAGCTTTTGTTTTTTCACCTGGATATCAGACAATGACAGAACACCCTTGGTTCTTAACCACCATACTTCTAGAAATTCTTTTTTAATTCTTCTATTATATCTGAAAGGCATTGTACCTTTCATATTACAAAATGAATTTCCTGCACTTTTAAAGTGTAGAATCATAGAATGGTTACAGTTGGACAGGACCTTAAGATCATCAAGTTCCAACCCCCCTGCCATGGGCAGGGACACCTCACACTAGACCCTGTTGCCCAAGGCTTTGTCAAACCTGGCCTTCTTGAACACTGCCAAAGAGAAAGAATTAGAGTGAGAAGGGTGAGTACAAGAAAGTGAACACTCTGTCTTCATTTGTGCTGTTATAAACTGTTCAGTAAAACATTCGGATATTTTTCTGAACAGGTGGACAACTCCTTGCTTGATATATACGGATATATTCCACCAGTCACTATCTTCATATTTTAGTTTAGTTTTGATAGTGGGCCATGATCATTCCACTTCCAGAGAAGGAGCTCAGTCCCTAGAGAAACTGAGAGCAAGACCTATGCAAATAATAGATGTTTTAGTTCAGTGGCTGAGCCAGAAGCACCATGAGCTGAAGAAGGAAAATATTTCAGTTTATGTTTGAGTTTTTTCTTGAATTTGAGTGGAAATATTTGATTTTATTTGGGGAATGTTCTAATATCCTAGTTAAAAGCAGCGGAAATAAAAGGAGTTAAAAGCTGTTTAGAAATAAAAACATTTAAGTTGAAATTCTTCCTTTTGAAAACGTCAAAGGAGAAAATTGATTATTCGGAACACTCACCTACTTGTCTTGTTTTTCCTTCTCCACCCAATCTCCTTTATTTTTTTTATTTTTTTTTTTTAGCTATGAGTTCGCTGAAAATATACGCAGATTCAGGAAGTTATCTCCTTGACTTTGGACTTCTTAAAAAATTGTTAATTTCAGCTGTCTTTTCTAAAATTGCTTCTAGAGTTAGAAATTAGTTGGGTGATTCTTCTACAATCTAAAAGATTAGAGTGACTGTATTTCCTTCTATTATGTTGTCAAAGACATTGTAGCTGAATTCAGTGACATAGCACATAATGTGGCATATTACTGAAATGGGTATAGAGAGATGTATTCCTAAATATTTCTGACATTATCCTATTTTGCAAGTTGGACTTTTTCTTTCATATATTTGCACTCTAATTCTCTGTAGCCAAGAATAAGTCAAACTGGTTTTCCCATGTACCTACTGTGATTTTTATCACACTGTGATTTTTATCATCTCCTACCTTACAGCTATGAAATGCCTATGAGTAAGAGTTAAATATTCAACATATATTAGAAACAAAATATTTCCATTGAAATTATCTCCTCCTCAAATTTTTCAGGAGCCTAAAACATTGCCTGAAAGTCTTGCTACTCCTCACGGGGGTGAATAAAAGGTTTGAAAACCAACAATTTCTTTGAAATGAGTAGACTACTAGTATTATTTTGTGCGCAACACAGGAAAATAAAATTACCTTTCATATAAAATGAAAAATCAATGTTCAGAGGAGACTTATTCTTTCAAATTAAATGTTCTGTTGCAGTCATGAAAATGGTTCCAATGTTCATTAGGTTCTTTATGCGAACACCTCAGTAATTGCTTCCATCACATCAAACTTCCTACTATGGCTTTGATATTTATTTAATGAGTTGAGGGTTTTTTGAATTTCATACATGTCTGAGGAAGTACTAGAATAAAGACCTTATCAGTAATATTTAGAAAATTTCAATTAAATTAAATCTATAAACTAATCGTTCACTGCAATAACATTAACTAGACATCAGATTCTTGTGACATATAACTGTGATTCATCTATGCTATTAATACTAGTTGCCTATAAGTTGCAACTTATTAAAACAATGTATCTCAGACTAAGATAAAATGTTTAATCAACTGAAAAATGAGTCTGCATTTTTTACAGATCATGTGATGCAGAAAAATAAACAAATTAAATGGGAGCTGAAATTATGAAGTAGAGAGACAAAACACATAATTATTTAGAAAGAAAAAGGCTTAGAATATAAAGGCAATAAGGAAATAAGATAAAAGTTTAGTCACTGTTTACTTAGGTAGTTCTGCTGAAGCTGTTCACGGCAATATTAGCAGACACTATATTGGTAACATTTTTCTAACCCTCAAAAAATACTTGTAGCAAACACATTAAAACATCAGAAACAGCTCTCTGATAAACAGAAATGTTTACTTCAATGTCGTCACTGTAATTCAGTGATTAGATTCAGACTCCTCCTTTCTTTGTAGAGACTATAGTTTAAATTATAAAGCTTTCAGACACTTGAAGGCAACAGTCTTGAACTGTGAAGGAAAATTAATTTTGTATCTACTGACATTGCATTGCTGAATGTTACGATTCTGCTATTGTATTACAGATGAGCAAATAACAGCTTATACGGAGGTTTGAGTATAAGCTTCTGTCTTACCCTGTAAAACCAACCCTTAGGTGTCTTTCTCTTTTTAACTAGTATTTTCTCAAGGTCACCTGTAAAATATGTTAAAACCAATTGCAAAAGCAAAAGAGGAATTTCCTTTCTGGACTGTTTTAGGGTCAGCGTAGATGCACATTAATTGTAAGTTAACAATCTTAGTCCTCAGCTGTCTGGAGCCTGATCCAAAGCTTGCTGACGTCAATGGGAACCTTTCAACTGCCTCCATTTTGGCTCTGGTCCTAAATTTCTGTGGCAAAATATAATGCTGTGAACTAAGCTGTCACAAAAAAAATGTACTGCAACTCTTCAAATCTCAAAATAGCAATGTGTGTACAGAATTTGCAGTAGAATTGTATTGCTACTGTTCCAAGATGCTTAAGCAGAAAGAATACTGCTGCTTTTACCTACAAATTAGTGGTTTTCCTCTTTAGAATAAAATAACCTCAGTCGTGTATGTTCTGTATAGGGAGAACAGATTAACTTTAAAACTGTGCCATGATGCTGCTGCTTAGGCAATTCTAGTGAGATTAAGAACATTGAAAGGGTGATGAAATAACTTTTGTGCTTCTCAGTGGTAAAATCAATAGAAGAATTAAACGCTTCTCAGTTGCCATAGAGCCGTTTCACAAAAGTAAAGTGAAATTTTTCCCTTGCTGTTTCTGAGTAAAATGATTCATGCAGTCAAATTTTAGGATAGCATGGATTATTAGGAGCTTAAATTTCTGAATACTAAATTTCTGTATTAAAAGTACAGTTCTGTATAGAAATTCCTGCTTACTACCTTTTTGTTCATTAAAACTTGGAAATGAAGCATTGTGAAATGAAAATAAATAGGGTGAGACATTCTCTACTGATATCATAGTAGTTTTGACAGACCTAACTAAAATTGGATCTATGAATGCGCATAGGTTTTGTCACGTTTCTTTCCACTTAAATTGCTGCCTTTTGGAGTCAGTGAGTAAGTAAAATACAATACCTACCACAGTTAAGAAACTTGCTGTCCTCTGGGCTAGTAAAAAATGATCTCAAGAACTTCAAGCATTGTTTTAGCCACAAGAAGAATGTTATTTAATTTAGCAAAATGAGGACTGTAGTGCTAAAAATGGGTAATGTTGCACAATGGATTTGGGGAAGCAAAATGCTTTGTTTATTAAAAAATAAAATGATTAAAAAAAAAAGGCTGGCCTCATCTATTTCTGCATGATTTTGAGAATTAGACATAAAACTCATTTTTCTACAAATAGACAAGTGGAGTGCAAGGACAAAACACTGCACATTATAACCTGACATCATCCTATACACAGGCTATGAATCATGAGGTACTACATGAACTAGTTTTAATTAAAGTTCATTATCCTCCACTCACCTTACAATGTCAGAAACATTACTGTTTCAGAGCATGATTCACTTTCTGCATGAAGATAAACTGAAAATCCAAGGTTAGGTATAAAGATCAATAATAGCAAATAAGGAGATATACTGCCCCTGAGAAAAGATGAAAGAATTTATCATATAATTACTGTGAATATTCCATTTTTTTTTTTATTTTATTCTAATTTAGGGAGTCTGGGGTTTTGCAAGATTGTTCATTCACAAGCTGTGCGAGCTATATATAGCAATGTTTACTGCTACGATGACACCTCAGCAGACACATTTTTCTTTGCACACCTAAGCCTGTCTAGCCCATTTTAGACCAGAAATAGCTCTGCTGCAGCTCTTGAACGTGACCAATTCATCTCCCTATGCTTTCTGCTCAGAAGTGTAAACTCTTCTCTTTCTGGAGCATTTTCCTGAAGTTGCAGGCTTCAGTGCTTTTGAAATAGGGATGCAGTGTCTTAGAGAGAGGTGCTATGGATAAAGGGAAAAAGGTATTACGGATATGAAACTTTCCTTCCATAAAATACCACAAAATAGTAACTCATGTATTTAGTTGTTAATGGGAGTAATGTAAATACAGGATTACAGCTTTCAGACAAGGTCCAGAAACATTTCAGTATCTATGGTTTTAGAGTAGACCCAGAGGTCTGTTTTTAGTAATAATGTCAGTAAGAACTTCTAAGGGTTCAGTGTGTTGCAGTAAAAATCAGAATATCAAATCCCCTACAGCAGTACTTTCTTATGTAAGAAAGTTGTTCCCCAAAAAAACAAAGAATTGTAATCGCAGTTTACAGGACAGGCATTTATTTGAGTCGATTTAATCAAAAGACTGTATGATTAACTGATTTTTTTTTCCCACTTGTTCTCAATTTATATGAAGAAAAAAACCCAAACAACTAAGCTCTGAAACTAAGCTTTAAAACTAAGTTTTTTTCAAGTCAAAATGAAAAAGTGCTTTTTAAATGATGTCTTAATGTTACTACAAACCCATAAGTATTAAGGATTCTTTTTTCCCTTGGGAAAAGATAAACTGAACCTCATGCTGAATTAACTCTGATTCTAACCAGTACAAGTACATTGGCTTCTGTTTGTTTAATCCTGATTTAGTTGGTTATCTGCAAGATTATGGTTATGTCCTCAACTAATACAACTCCAGGTAAATCTAAAGCTTTAATTTTGAAACAAAAACTGTAACAATTTGAAGCATGGGTATACCAATTGTTGATTCTGTAGATGTGGAGTCTGTGACTCTATAGATAATCAAATATGACAATCCTCAAATTTTAGAGTAAAATATGCCACATTAAAGATACAGTATACTGGTATGCATTCCCAGGGCTCTATAACTCAAACTACGGGAAAATCACAGCTGATTGTTTGACAGCTTTTTGTTTTCAAGCTAACTGCTAGCATACAGAATCAACTCTTGATTGCTCAGCTTGATGTTCCACTTGTTTTTAATCATTCACTGAATAGCAGTATATATGCAAAGTAATGCAGGGGAAGTACTTCAGTGATTTATTCTGTGTTCTGAAATATGAGACTGGAAAGAATTACAGAAAATATTTGCCTATTCAGTGGCATGACACAGTGATTTTAAAATCAAAAGTCTTTTGGAAAAGATGGCAATATTGTATATGTTGATGTTGCTTTTATTCCTGAAGAACTAAATACAGGAGTATTATTTTGCCTATAGTGTTTTATTCTTAATATGAACTTAATTTATAAACACTAATATAAGCCTTTGCTGGACATTCTTTATGGGCGAGATTGGTAGCACCTTGAACATTTGTGTGATGTGGAATGAACTGATGCAATAAAACTTTGGGAGCTTCATTTTATAATGGAAGATTCTAAATTGTCAGCTTTGCAGTTTTTATTTGCAGACTGTCTAGTAGTCTGACTGAATATCAGAGGCAATGCACTGGGGAGGGGTTTTTGCATTTGCACCCAAAACCAGTAGCCCATGAAATGATGGTAATTTGCATATGTGACTGGAATGTCTCGATGGCATTTTGAGCATTACACATAAAATTCCTCTGTCCACACATTGAAACAAACTTCCTCCGTCTCCTTAATTTTCTTTAAAAATATATTATGCTTTGCTTCACAGTTTAGTTAGTGGTCAAGGTATGAAAGATGGTGTTTTAAGAAACCTTTTTTATCTAATTGAAAAATGTTAAGAAAGTTCAGTTTTCTGTAAAGCAGAGTAATTCTCATAGAGGAAATTTTTCTTTGCTTCCCAGTGTGACTTTTCCTAATGAAAACTGATTTTCACCAGGGGATAGGGATAGGAGCTTAATATGAGCTAAAAATAACTAGGTAGATTTTAAAAAGAGCTTTAAGTGTTATCATGAGAAGGAAAAAAATATTAAAATACTGAATATGAGCAGAAGGTAAACCTGAACCAAGGGTAAATTTAAAATACTTCTGTGGTGCAAATCAGAAGTTTCACACAGCATTTTCAACACTAGGAGATAGACCTGATAGAAATGAAAAGCTCGGTATGTCTTGAGTCATCCAGTCTTCTATCGAGAACTTGAAGTGATGAGATGTGGCTGCAGCACCGTGGCAGCATCAAAGCATCAAAGGCTCCTTTGTTTCTGTCCATGGTGCTGTTTGACAACTTTGGAAACCCTTATCAAAGTGCAGGTTTAAAATTCTCAATGTCAAGCACAGTTGTTCCATTTTCATTAATATATTATCACATTGATCTTCAAAAATGCAATATATTCCCATCACAATATGCCATTCCCTTACTCTTAATTCTTTTCATGTCAAGCATGCTTCCAGACACAGCATTAATTTCTGTATATTCAAAACACTGATCCTTTATGAAAATGTCTAAAATATTATTCAAGGCAGCATTTTCGATGAGTGCTTTTAAGTGGAACTATTAAAGCCAATTGTATGACTCTAAGCAAATGTTCTGATCTTTAGAAAACATAGTATATCACTCCTGAACAAGATGCCTATGAAGGAGAAGGCAAGAGGAAAGGGAACATGGGTGATTGGAAGGGGGTTAAGTAAATGGAGACTGAAAATTAAGAGGGAATGATGCACAGGAGAAGGTATAAGGAAGAGGAGGAAAGACAATAGAAAAGAATACCTAGAGTTTATGTCAGAGAAATAAAATGCTAGTATAACAATGAAAACAAGAGAGACCACTCCTGTGCCTAAGAAGTACCAGATTCTGCTGTTTCTAATTATTTTTTTTTCTGTAGCACCAATCTTATCTTTTCACGCATAACACCTGCTGATGCTATCTTTCAGAATCATGTTTTACTTGATACTTCTGTCCTTTTTAATTGTTGTCTTAGTCCTTTCTACCAGCAATTTCCCTCTGACAGGTTATCTCTTTGCTAGGACTTCTTGCCTTGTAGCAAACATGGAGAAAACTATACTTATGTAAACACTGGACTTTGAGTTTGTCGGTTGTATACACCAGTCACCCTTCTAATGTTAATGAAGCAGATGGGAGCTCATGTTCAGAAAATCCCAGAAGGAAGGAAGTATGTTGTGCAAGGGAGCTGGTACATAGTGCTTTGGGAATGCTTTCTTGCTGCCCATCTGCTTTGTTGCCAACATGTCAGTTGCAATAAGTTTCATCTGAATGTCTAAATTCCTTCAAATTCTGTGAGAAAGAGACTATCCCAATCACATAATAAGACTTCAGTACAAGCTTGTGCTGTTTAGTCCAACCTATAGACAAGGTTAGTTGCTTCCATGACTGCTGGAGTTTACTTATGCATACATATTTATTTCTAAAATCTATTATTATTTCACTTGAATTGGCTTCTTAAAAAGTATCATATTGGTTTGATGACTGAAAGTTTTATACTCTTTGTGATCCTCACTGTCTGCTTTGTATCACTAAGCACTATCAGTAACAGCTTATTTCTTTTTCACACTAGCCTAATTTTATGGTTTATGTCTTGTGGATGTAAATCTTGCTTGGCATTATGTTCTCTTTTGCTTTCTTACTAACAATTCCAAATGTGAAACACATAGAGGCTTTGAGTTAGCTACATGACACATTTGTAAGATCTACTTTTCCATTGAAACAACTCAATTTGTTTTAGATTTCATGAAGCACTTGAAACCATTTGTGCCCTACATAACACAGCTACATAGTATCTGTAAAATCAGAAGCTAAATGGAACTGTTTCTAAACACTGCAAATTACATTCTGATATAAAATTGATTTCTCTAAAATTCAATTATTAAAATCTTGTAATGTTTCAAATGTCTCAAGGACATGTAGAACAATAGGCTGTTTGGAAGCATTAAAATACTAAGAAATATCTTTCTACCATTCCTTACTGGAAACCAAGCTAAAGTCATCCCTGAAAGATCACACTAGTAATAAATATAGGGTTCTTCTAAAATATTGCTGTATATTACTGATATAAGCACTTGTAAAAAGAAAGGAACATTGATATTTTGCATCTTGTGAGGGTAGAATATTTCATAATTTGAGGATAATTTATGCTGCACTGGACTGGACTGCATTGTACACTGTAACCGTGACATGAATCAAGCACTGAAGTGTGTCGTTAATAAAAATGTGTTACTGTATTGTCCATTTTGCATTGTGGTGTTCAGTCTCAAAGGTTCTCATTACAGGAACTGTGCAAAGATTCTTTTTTGCTTGACATTTAGTCTTCCAGAGCTCTTTATTTTGCGAAAAGCTGCTAAACAGTGAGAATTCTTAGACATTTTTTTTTTAGGCTAGGTAGCCCAGATGGAGAGTTCCAAGTTCATAGAATCATAGAATAGTTAGGGTTGGAAAGGACCTTAAGATCATCTAGTTCCAACTCCCCTGCCATGGGCAGG